>JAPQWV010003213.1:0-44118 GCA_027422505.1 Craterostigma plantagineum
ATCATCATCCTCCATGTCTAAAATAACGAAATCAGCAGGAATGACGAACTTATCCACTTTAACTAAAGCATCCTCGATAAAACCTCGAGGTACTTTACAATCTATCGGCTAAATGCAAGCTCATCCTAGAGGGTCGTTGTTTCACATAATCCTAAGCCCTTAAACTGGAATATGGCATTAAATTAATGCTAGCACCTAAGTCAGCTAAAGGACGCTCTCAACTACTAATCTCCTATAAGACATGGAATAGTAAACTCCCTGGGTCCTTAAGCTTCTTTGGGATCTTGCTTTGGAGTATCGGAGAGCACACCCCTCGCAGGCATACAATGGACATGTGTTCGAGCTTCTTTCTGTTCATCAGCAGGTCCTTCAGAAACTTGGCGAAGCTGGGCTTCTGCGTAATAGCTTCACAAACGGTAAATAATATGCAATTCCTTACTCATGCTTATAAATTTACCGAACTGTGCCTCGTCCTTATCCTTCTTCAGCCGAGTTGGGTAAGGGATCTTCGGCTGGTATGGCTTCACCCGTGGCCGCTGGATCTCCTTCGCCTTCTCCTTTTCGGGCTCGACATCTGATTTCCTCCACTTCAGGCTCATCATGGCTCTCTAAGTTGGCGTTCTCATTCGCTTTCTTCTTGGTGGGCACTTCTTGCAACTCTCGTCCGTTCCTCAAAGTCACCGCCTTATAGTACTCCCTTCGGGTTTGGCTCGTGTAGCTTGGGAGCGATCCTTGAGTCCGCCCCGCCAATTGTTTCGCCATCTGGCCCACCTGTTGCTCCAGCGTCTTGAGCGAGGCATCCGTGTTCTGGGCACGTACGTCGTTCGCTTCCATGTACTCCCCATCTTCGTCATTCGACTCTCATGTGCTGCTGTGGTGCTGCTGAAGATCGTGAAGAGCCTTTTATCATGTCCTTCATCTCCCACATATCATCGGATCCTTCTGCGGGTGTGTTCTGGTATTGGCGTGGTGCCCCGTTTTGAAACCAGACGGTCTGGGCTGAAATCCCAGCGATCCTTGCCCCCGATGATTTTGATTCTACGCCAAGTTAGGATGCGCTCGGGGCTGGTAACTCTGCTGACCACCTTGGTAGCCCATGTAATCTACATGCTCCTATGGCTGCCCAAGTTGGCATTCTGAGGTCTCGTGGGCTGCTCCACAAATCCAGCACAACGGTATGTATGGCATATGCTGCGATGATGCGGTGGTCGTCACAAGGTTCACGGGCTGTGTCTGCCCCGGGAGTAGTGCGCCAATGACTGTCTGCAACTGAGAGTTTGTCGCAGCGATTTGTTGCTGGAGCGCCTCGAATTTGGCATTAGTGGCTGTCTCCTCGCTAACTCCGAACACGCCTGGCATCTTGATCCTCGTGTTACCCCTCATGAAGTTGTTCCTTGAGTACTCCTCGATCAGGTTCCAAACCTCGGTCGCGTTGAGCTTTACGAGCCCTCCTCCTGTGGCTCCGTCTAACATGTGGATAGTCTGATTGTTGAGCCCCTCGTGAAATCGGTTGATCTGGGCTGCCTTCGACATCCCGTGCTGCGGGCACCTCTTCAGTAGCGCCTTTTATCGCTCACACACCTCATAAAGGTTTTCTGACTCCTTCTGATGGAATAGGAGATCTCTGTCTTCAATCTTAGCACCTTCGATAGCGGGAAGTAGTGGTCGATAAACGCAGCTCGCAGCTCCTCCCACGTAGTGATCGAGCGAGGGGCAACATCTAAAGCCAGTCCTTGGCTCTGAACTTCAGGGAGAACGGAACAACATGAGCTTAATTGCATCGCCCGAGACTCCGTTAATCTTGATGGTGTCTACCACCGTCAGGAATGCCTTCAGATGCGAGTAAGGATCGTCATCTGGGTTGCCCACGAACTGGGCCATTTGGAAAAGCGTCTGAAGCCAAGAGTGCTTCAGCTCGAAGTTATTGTTCTAGATCGGTGGGATCACAATCGCCGACTACGTACCGCCTAGTGCGGCGTTCTTGAGGAGATGGTTCCTCCTCGTGGACGGACACTCTGTGGCCCGTCATTCTTACTTCTGTGTCGGGGCTATCTACGGATGCCTCTAGGGTCGATTCCTGAGAATTGTCCTCTGAGTAGCAGACTAAAGGATCTTGAGAGCTAGTGGACGCTCCTTCGGTTGTCGTACTTGAGTTTCCTTCGTAACTTTCGCTCAAATCTGGGTCTGCTTCAACAATGGGACCCGAGGTGGCTTCGGGTCATTCACCACTGAATCGTACCTTCAGGAAGTGAAGCTGAAAAATAGCGAATAAATAAATAAATAAATACGTTGAAAAGATAACGAGACTAATAATGACGTAGGAAAACAAGTAACGCAAATAACACAATAGCGCAAATAGTAAAAAAACAAAGAAAACGTCAAATAAAGTGGCTAATGTACCGAACTACTGTGTTCATATCAATCTATTCCCCGGCAAGGGCGCCAAAAATTTGATAGACACGTTGTGTGCCAATGTAAATTGCAAGTGCGACAAGTGATAAAATAAAATGAATACCTAATTACTATCACCGACCTACGATAGGCAGTGGACCAATCGTTCGTAGTGCAGTAAGTTAAACGAGTACCGAACACGAGGAATAAATTGATTACTAGTAATAACCTATCGACTCGATATCTAGCCTAAATAAAGTGCGCAGATTTTGTACGAACTATCCTAACAGATCACTCCTAATTCAACGAGAGAACACGACTTAAACTGATATGAGTGGGTTCAGATGATAATATGTGCTCAGAATTCGAATCCCGTTAGGTGTTATCGACTAAGCAATGAATATCATTCCTACGTGATTAAGACTAAATCGCAGTAATTTCCTACCCCCGCTCGGGAATTTGCTTTCGCCCTACGCTCACGGGATCAAAGATTCATAATTACTAAACGACGAGGATCGAGTATTTGCTTTCGCCCTATACTCGAATCCTATCATCTACGAACGGCCTATTCGTTGTTTAGCTGTCGCCCTAAACGATTTTCCATACATTCACATTAACACTATTAAAACGAAGAAGCAATTTCATAGAACGATGAATAGTCTAAACATGAGTCACGATAAACATATGTCTTAAATACGAAATAACCTAGCGTTCATCTAATCCCAAACACAAAGGGGAGTTAGCTGCTCATAATTAACGGAAAACAAAAAAGATAAAGAACAAGGAAGAAAGACTCATGATCTTCATGTACTGATGATCTGCGATGCTAGCGTGGATGAATCTTCGTTTTTCGTTCAATTCGGCGTGATTGCATCGTTGATCCGTCTCTCCGCGCTCCGGGATGCAATTCCTTGTTCCTCAATGCTCTTTTTCGTCTCTTGATCAATTAGGGTTGATATCTGGAAAGCGACTCTCTTTCTGAGTCGATTTGGGCTTTTATACTGATTTTCGTAACGGTCACGGCCTGGGACATGGCCCGTCACGGCCGTGACGATCATCGATTTGAGTTGTGTTGCTTTCTGCCATGTGTCACGGCTAAGGGCCTGAAGTGTCACGGTCGTGACGAACTTCTCTTCAACTCTCTGCCACCTGTCACGACCTAGCGCATGACCTGTCGCGGCCGTGTCGCTCTTAAGATCGGATTTCGTTGAACACTGCCTACTGTCACGGCCTAGTGCATGACCTGTCACGGCCGTGACGCTATTAAGATCAGCTCTCTGATTGTTGTCACGGCCACGTGCACGAGGTGTCACGGCTGTGACGCCTGGCGGTTTAGTTGTCTTCGTGCCGTTTTGCCTTGTTTTCGCTCCTTTTCGCCCGAAAGTCGTCTAAGCTCCTTCAATATCAAAATAAGTGTAAATATGGCGAATAAACGCATAAAATGATTGCTAGAGCTCTATTATAACCCAATTATACTACGATAAATGCATTGAAACGTTTATCATTTCCCTACTAAACATAGGAAGCTTGTTTGATGAAGTCATGGTTAGTATATAAAAAGAATATCAAATAATTCGCTCTGATACCACTTTCTAGGATCAGTTATGTTTTAGGGGGGTGAATAAACACTTGTCTCTTTTGGTTCTTTACCGGTTAAGGTTAGATACCGGTGCTTGATATTCATGTGTGTGACTTGTGCGGAAGCTGACCGTCGATTTTGAACCAAGACCGGAAGGAAATGCGATTTGCGTGTCTGTGTTTTGCCTATGACGCAGAATTGTTTTCTGGAAGTTTGAAGCCAATATCTCCTACGTCTCCCCTTCTTTCCCGCAAGGAAGGCACCACTAGAAGACATGGTTTTAAACCCCTTTTGCACGACTTTCTTAGCTAGACGAACACAGTACAACCCACGCGGCTATACTCGGCTAGCTAAACTCCTAGACACCACTTAAACAGCTTTTTAAAGTCCATCTACTTTCAAGAGCTTTTAACAGTCTCTTGAGAACAATACACTCACTCTCTAGCCGAAACGGTCTAAACGCAGTGAGGACAACACCTAAACACTTTTTGCTTATCAGCTTGAACTTTTCTCGCGTCTGCATAATTTCAAAGATGGTGAAGTTGTTTCTTCATCTTGCTCTCTCCCTTTTATAGCTGGGCTTGATATAGAAGGCCGCCGTGAGATGAATCCCTGTACCGACAAGGCTTTAAATGACTTTCCCAAACTGGGTCTGTCCGGTCTTTGCAGCAGTCGCCCTGTGTCTTTTGCTTTATTCCTTATTTGGCTTAGTTTGACTTCAACTTGACTCTTGCTGTCAACCTTGAATAAATTTCTCGTCAGAAGCCTTCAACTTGTCACTCTTCAAGTAAATTTGAATCTTAGTCCATCATGGCACTTTCCGTATCTGCATTCCGGTCTTCACTGACCTTTTGATACCATCCTTGATCCGGTTGATGGTTGCATTTGGCGAACTATTTTCCGGTATCCGATTTCACCTGTGTTTAACCAGTATACTTAATTAAGTTAAGTCCAATCACCAAAACTGTTAATCTGAATTCTTTTAAATTCACGATTCTAACAATTACGCATCGAAACACTCAAGCTTTCTAACAACTACGACTAGCACGACATGCATTGTTTATGGAAGACGACTTTCCCAATAAACTAGACGAATGTGTCCGAGAAAAACTAATGTAAAACGTGAATTTTGGATAATAACTATTGCTGTTCTCTCTATGAGTCGCGGTGCAATTTATTTGTTACGGGCTTTTTGTCTGCTAAAAAGACATCAGGCCTCGAATTATTTAAGACTAATCGGCAGCAATTTGATCCATAAATCATAGAGAGAGAACATATGTAGAAATATAACAAAGATCGAATTTATACTATATTTTGATGAATTGCATGTGCATGTCGTCAAAATCAGGAGCCCATTTATTACCCAAGTGCATGTGTTCAGCACAAATGGCGACCCGATATATAACGCACGAGAATAAATGGACCGTATATAATATAATAGGGTAATTTTATCTAGACCCCCTTATATCTATTTATACTATTATAAAGCGGGAATGTGGCCAGTTTCTACTGTGGGTTGCAAGTTAGTAATTGCACTTAGCTAATTGTGTGTGTTACCTCTATTTCAAGGTTGCCAAGATCACTTTTTATATAATAATGCAATACATTCGTACATATCGCAATTATAAATAGCTGCATAATTTCTGTTCTCTTTTCTCTTTTGTTTTTTTCCTTTTAATTTTTGTTAAAATAATGCAAATATATATCATATATAACTAAAAAAATAAATATTATAAATCACGTATTTGAGGTGATTCTGTTTTCTTTTTTCTATTTACTTTTTCTTATTATAATAACACAAATATGTATATCATATCCAACTAAAAATATAAATAATTATAAATAACATATTAATTTATGGTGAATCTATAGAAAAATACTCAATTGAATAAAAAATTTGCAAGTCAGTACCCATGTCAGAAATTTTTTATATAATTAACCGTTCGACTGTGTGTACCATTTTCCCGGTCTTGACATACCTTTTTATATGTGTATTGCGTATCACGTGACGTATTTGGTACCCATATATGGTACTTATATACGTTCCATATGGTACCTTGCGGCTGACTATATAATGTACCATTTTCTAGTTGATTATATACCACAATACGTTTCTCTATGGAACAGAAATATGTGATATGATGTACCTTGCGGCGGGCAGGTACCAATGTGCAAAAAATTTATTCTGACAGGTACCTACATATAAAAAAATATTAAAAGGGTATTGTCTTGCTATTTTTTAATGGTCATTTTATGTAAAATCCCCTTAATTTATCATTTTTGATAAAGTGTTCCTGATTTCAAAACCTATCGTTTTACAATTCATTTTTTGTTTATAAATACAAGCCATTTTATTATTTTCAAGAAAAATAGCTTGAAAGTTTAAGTTTTACCCTCATTCTAAATAAAAATAATTAGATTAAATAGGATAAAATATTTGACAAAAGCCTATAATAAAGATTTTACTTTATTTCTTAATATGTGTGCAATTTCCTTAAATGATTTACTTAAAATCAGATGGAGTATATGGTAAATAACGGGATGAGCAACTATCAATCCACTATCAAGTTGATGTGGTTTGTTGGATATAAAATTGAAATGAAACAAGCTCACGCACTGGCCATGATTGGAGTTTTTGGGTTTTGGCCGGTGGAAATGACGATCGTGTGTGCAATTTCAAGTTTTTTTTATATATTTTTCATTTTGTCCATAAGGGTTTGATGTGAATTTTTTTATGAGAATAATGGAATACTATGCGTTCTGTGTAGGATGATTTTTTAGGATTTTCGTTATTTTAATGGAAATTCATGATTTTAACCTTGTGGTTTTATGAAATTCATGCATTTTAATATGGGCGATTTTATATTGTGGTATCAAGAGCTAAATCGCTTCATGAAATGTAAACGGGTTATGATTACATAAAAGCGCACAACGTGCAGCCACATCACCTAGTTCTATTTAGAGCCCCTATTAATTATCACTAATTAATTGTAGCTTTAATATTATGTTTTTGACCAAATATTAATTAACTAAAAATTTGAGGAATTTTTCTACTTTGAACGTCCATGATGAACTCTTAATTTTTAGATTTTTTATTATTGTAACTATATCATCCCAAATTAATTTTTAATCATACCTAAAAGTAATTTCTCATTTCACTCAGTTTTTTATTTATTATAATTATATACCATAGTCATTTTTCCTTTTACATATTTAAAATAATGTTTCATCAAACATTATAAATTGTAAACATAAAAATATAAAGTAACAATATATAGGTATGTTCTAATAAACACACATAATATACGCGGGTAATACTTAGGGTGCTAAAAATCAACCTGACCCTCCAACCCGACGCGAACCGCACCCGAAAATAGCATGTTTGAGTTAGCATTTTTGACATGTTTAAGTAAATGGGTAAACCCGAACCCAACCAGAATATTATGTGGTCAGGTTAGGGTTCTAGTTTTCAACACATCAACTCGTTTATCAACCCATTTAACCCGAAGAATATAAATTATTAAAAATATCCTCATATATAATAAAATAAACTGCTTTTATTTAATTATATCACATGTATTATTGGAATTTTAATTGTTGCTGATTTTTAAGAAACAACTGCTCTTTTTTTTATTAATTTGGATTTAGTTTTTTTTCTTTTTTTTTAATTTTAAACGGTGGTGGATTAGTGGTTTATTTTAGGTTAAGCGGGTCGGGTTAGGGTTCGGTATTTCAATCCGCTTAAGTAAACAGGCCGTGCCTGAAGTTTTCAACCCGGTTGTTAAACGGGTTGAACCCGATGTGACCCAACCCGACCTATTTACCACCCCTAGTAATACTAGTATAAATATAAATAATATATAGATATGTGTGACAATAAAATATGATGGCTATTATTATTATAAAATAGAAAAGACTCTCATCTAAAACATCATCGTCATAAATGTTTGGAGGCAAAATGAATTCGAAGATGTTTTATAACGATGGCAAAAAAACTACAGGTAATTCTATTGGCACCGCTCTAGTCACCATTTTCACCCCTACTTAATTAGTAACGATGTTTTGTTGTCTTTGTTAAATATCTTCTCTTATGTAATTGTAACATTTAAATTGGAAAAAATAAGGTCAATATTATCTCAACTTCTCATAAATATTTTTATCTATAGTTCAGTTTTTTGAAAATGTAAATATGGCAACATTACATATTTATTTAGAATATATTTATTACGTATAGATTTCATTACTAGAGATGGATGTGATGGGTGTACGTCACATGGATTGTATTAACATATTTGCTACCAATAATGTTATATTGAAATGGTTTCTAGTTATTTCTCCCTCTGTCCCATCAACTTTATCACATAAATTTTGGGGAATTAAGGTGACATTATTATAATAATATAGTACAATGAGATTAAATATAAACACTTGCTTAAATTTATAATTTTTCCTAATTATTCTCACTAGTTACTTTTCCAAGGTGACAAAAATTATTAGGACGCCCGAAATGGAAAATATGATAAAATAGCAGGACGGAGGGAGTACTATCTATATGTTTATTCATATTAATATTGACAACTTTTGAATATATTGATATTATAAGTGACGTGTACATTGAGATAGTTTTAAATTAATAAGAATTAATAATTAAAAATGCTTTGAATTCAACAAGTTAATGAAAAAATTAATATATAAATAAAATTAGTGCTTTAGATCCAACTACTTAAATACAAAAAAGTAATAGGGGCAACCTCAATTAAATCCCCATTTCCAAACTTTTTATCAACTAACTCCCTCTTTCAGTTTACTTATTATCAAACTCCCTAAATCAAAACATTCTTACACATCACTACCTATTTACCCGAAATGATGATAGCCCTCAGTTATTATTTTTAAATTATTTCTTCCCAAATAAACACCCACGTAGCTTTTAATTTCAGGCTTCATCTCCCAACTAGAAAACCTCCCGCCGGCGACGGAAAAGCCTCTGCTCGGACCTGAAAGCTCCAAGCTTGCCTAATTCATCATGGGTTTCTTGGTCCAGGTAAGTTGAGGTAGGTTTTTGTTGTTTTATTTTCATTGTGGGTTATCCATCGAGCTTCTTGACCTCGACCGAACGAAATTGAGTTAGTGAACACTCTCATGAGATGTATAATGAATGTTTACGGCATTAGCATGGACATAAACTGGGTATCGGGTTCTGGGTGTCTCGATTTGGGTGTCGAGCCGTGGGTGTTGCGATTTGGGCGTCGAGCTGTAAAAAGCTGAGTTCTTCTTCTGTTTTCTACTGTTAGCATACTGTGGGTGTCAAGAGAGGTTAGTATTTGCTTAAGATTTGGCTAATTTATCTCTTAAATTTATTATATGTAGTATCAAAATATATTGAATTACAGTACCCGCATTTCTTTTATGAAGTAGCTTCTGAAGGTTTCTAGCAGTATCATATGGTAATCGTTTGTTATTTTTACTTTTAACAAGTAACATAAGACGAAGATATGTTGTCTACGAATGTCTTTGGTTGGCTCACGTTGTTTGCATGTGTGGAATATAAAAAGCACATATTTATTATTTGACCAATGAAACGATATGTTACGGAGCATTCTTTTTGTTGGTATGTTGCCGATATGTTATCACACATTCTTATGACGATATGTTTTTGATATGTGTTGGTGGATAAATGATATTAATATTGTCGATATGTTCGATATTAATATTGTTGGTGGATGAATCATATTAAAATTGTAGATATATTGATATCAATACTATTGTTGGATGAATAATATTAATACTGATTCGTATTATTGATGGTGTTCCAATAAAATTGTTTGCTAGTAGTTCTAATGCCTTATTTGCACAATAATTTACGTGTTTTCGATAATTAAAAACGTGGTATGCAAAAGATAATACAAGTAACCTACCCACGGTACTACATGATCATAAGATATGGTACTATAAACATCTATATATGGTACTACAAACATCTGTATATTGACACTACAAATTGGGGCAGGAATTTCGATGTTAGAAACGTGGTACGAAAACGATACTACAAGTAACATACATATGGTACTACACAATCGTACGGTATGATACTATTGACATCTATATATTGGAACTACAAACATATGTATATTGGTAGTACAAATTTGGGCAGGAATTTTGATTGCTAGAAACGTGGTACGAAAAAGATACTACAAGTAACATATGTATGGTACTACACTATGATAAGGTATGGTACTACGAACATCTATATATTAGCACTACAAACATATGTATATTCGTACTACAAATTTGGGTAGGAATTTCGATTGCTAGAAACGTGGAACGGAAAAGATACCACAAGTAACATATGTATGATACTACACTATGGTAGGTTATGATACTACGAACATCTATATATTGGAACTACAAACATATGTATATTGGTACTACAAATTTGGGTAGGAATTTCGATTGCTAGAAACGTGGTACGAAAAAAGATACTACAAGTAACATACGTATGGTACTACACTATGGTAGTGGTACCACGGTAACGTACAACATCTATATTTGGAACGAGAAACATATGTATATTGGTACTACAAATTTGGATAGGAATTTCGATTGCTAGAAACGTGGTACGAAAAAGATACTACAAGTAACATACGTGTGGTACTACACTATCGTAGGGTATGGTACTTCGAACATTTATATATTGGAACTGCAAACTTATGTATATCGGTACCACAAATTTGGCTAGAAATTTCAATTGCTAGAAACGTGGTACGGAAAAGATACTACAAGTAACCTGCTCGTGGTACTACACTAGCTTATTTTATGGTACCGCAAACATCTATATATTTGAACTACAAATATAAGTATGGCTTCGAAATATGGAGATGTCTGTGGTAGCACAACATAAGCTAGAGCGGTACCATGAGTAGGTTACTTGTTGTATCTTTTTCTGTACCACGTTTTTTATTATCGAAAACGCGTAGATTATTGTCCAAACAAGGCATGAGAACTTCCAAAATACGGCATATGATAAAATTAACACATGGTAGCATAATTTATAAATACTAACTTTCAATCGATAAAAAATATCGACTATGTAGTAAGATGTTCTTACTAGTATCATAATAAGTAGAAAGAAAGTTGAGGTTTCAACGTAATAATCCATAATTCTAAATATTCACCCACCAATATTGATACCAATGCATCAGTAAAGTATTTGTAACCATGGTAACATAGTCAAGGACCAAAAATAACTCGGATGGAGTCGAAAAATTACTGCCCAAATTTGTATTAGTAATATACATATATTTGTTAGTTCCAATATCTAGATGTTCGTAGTACCATACCCTACCATAGTGTAGTACCATATGTATGTTTCTTGTAGTATCTTTTTCGTACCACGTTTCTAGCAATCGAAATTCCTAGCCAAATTTGTAGTACCAATATGCATATGTTTGTAGTTCCAATATATAGATGTTCGTAATACCGTACCCCACCATAGCGTGTACCATATGTATGTTACTTGTAGCATCTTTTTCGTACCACGTTTCTAACAATCGAAATTCCTACCCCAAATTTGTAGTACCAATATAGATATATTTGTAGTTCCAATATATAGATGTTTGCGGTACCATAACATAAGCTAGTGTAGTACCACGAGTAGGTTACTTGAAGTTTCTTTTCTGTACAACGTTTTTAATTATTGAAAACGCATAGATTATTGTGCAAATAAGGCATGTGAACTTCCAAATTACGGTACATAATAAAATTAACACACGGTAACACGAAATATAGACACTTTCAACCGATGAAAAATCACTATGTAGTAAGATGTTCTTACCAGTATCATAATAAGTAGAACGAAGTTGTGGTTTCAACGTAATAATACCTAATTCTAAACATTAACCACCAATATTGATACCATATCATCAGTAAAGTATTTATAACTATTGTAACATAATCAAGGACCAAAAATAATTCGGGCGGCGTCGAAAATTCCTACCCAAATTTGTAGTAACAATATACATATGTTTGTACTTCATAGACGTTCGTAGTACCATACCCTACCATAGTGTAGTACCATACATATGTTGCTTGTAGTATCTTTTTCGTTCCACGTTTCTAACAATCGAAATTCCTATCCCAAATTTGTATTACCAATATACATATATTTGTAGTTCCAATATATAAATGTTTGCTGTACCATAACATCAACTAGTGAAGTACCACGAGTAGGTTACTTGTAGTTCCGTACCACGTTTCTAGCAATCGAAAACCGTACCAAATTTTAAGTACGAATATACATATGTTTGTACTTCCAATATATAAATGTTCGTAATACCATACCCCACCATAGCGTAGTACCATATGTATGTTACTTGTAGTATCTTTTTCATACCACGTTTCTAACAACCGAAATTCCTACCCCAAATTTGTAGTACCAATATACATATATTTGTAGTTCCAATATATAGATGTTTGCGGTACCATAACATAAGCTAGTGTAGTACCACGAGTAGGTTACTTGTAGTATCTTTTCCGTACCATGTTATTAATTATCGAAAATGCGTAGATTGTTGTGCAAATAAGGCATGTGAACTTCCAAATTACAGTACACAATAACTTTCAATCGATGAAAAATCATGACTACGTAGTAAGATGTTCATACTAGTATCGTAATAAGTAGAACGAAAGTTGGGGTTTCAACGTAATAATACCTAATTCTAAAAATTAACCACCAATATTGATACCAGATCATCAGTAAAGTATTATTAACTATGTAACATAATCAAAGACCAAAAATAACTCGGACGGCGTCGAAAAATTCCTACCCCAATTTGTAGTACCAATATACATATGTTTGTAGTTCCAATATATAGATTTTCGTAGTACCACACCCACCATAGTGTATTACCATACGTATGTTGCTTGTAGTATCTTTTTCGTACCACGTTTCCAACAACCAAAATTCGTACCCCAATTTGTATTACCAATATACATATATTCGTAGTTCCAATTTATAGATATTTGCGGTACCATAACATCAGCTAGTGTAGTACCACGAGTAGGTTACTTGTAGTATCTTTTCCATACCACGTTTCTAGCAATCGAAAACCCTACCCAAATTTGAAGTACCAATATACATATGTTTGTAGTGCCAATATATAGATGTTCGTAGTACCATAACCTACCACAGTGTAGTACCATACGTATGTTACTTGTAGTATCATTTTCGTACCACGTTTCTAACAAATGAAATTCCTACCCCATATTTGTAGTACCACCATTGCAGTATGTACGCCGCAATCCACGCCATCTGGACTCTGCTCCCTCGTGGACTCAGACTCTGACATGATTGACTCGGGCTTATAGTCCCCACTCCAAGTCCAACAGGTCGACAGAAAATGATCCTGTAACAATATAACAAGTTAAGAACATGATAAAGCGTTTAATTTAATAAATTCAAACTTACAAATGATCTTGTCGCCCATTTCATGTGATTGTGCTTCAGTGAATCTCGTAGGTAAACTCGTATTTACGGTACCAATTAACTATATAATACGGTACCAAAAAACATATACAAGCACCAATTCAATTATCGTACCTAAAAACAACCAAGATTCGTACCAAGACAGTAAAAAATGCAGTACCTTTACATAGAGCAAAAATTAGAAGCTAACAAACCCTAATTTGAATGATACCAAGTTTTCAATTCGAAAAATGAAATAACTAAACCCTAATTTTGCCATAAACCCCAAATTCGAGCCGTAATCACAGAATTAAACATAGCCCGACATGAAATCCTTCAAGAAATGCAACTATGAAAGCCCTAATTTCTACATTAACCCAAAATGCCACAAAAAACGAAAAATTAAAGTCGAAGAATGAAGGAGTCAAGCGGTTAGTATACCGTTGAGATGATGCAAGTCGAATAAAGGTGTGAAGTCCTAATCTCGTTCGCTGCTCGTTGTGGAGGTGAAGCTGAGAATCGGCAGACTTATCTGTACTCGTTTATTCTGCATTTCGTTGTCTGCTTCTTGTTCGTCGTCGTTCTCTCTGTAATGAATTCACTAGGTTATTTTGGAATATTTATGTTTTACAGGGGTATATTTGTCCATTAGGTAACTATGTGATATAAAAGTTTGAAATAGGAGTTTGGTGATAATTGAATTGTGAAGTGGTGAGTTGAGTGTAGTTTGTATAGTAGTTTGGGGTAGGGGGATTTATGTGTAAATTGCTCAAAGTAATAACAAATAAAGAATTAAATAATGTTGAATACAAGGTAAGAAAAGTGTTAAACTTGACAATGTTTACTGATTCCAAAGTTATTTCACCCCAAAGGGGTGCCAATAGTAATACCCAATATAATATTGGCGTTTGGTCACGACTCACGAGTAGATACATTGGCAACTATCTATAAATAAAGCTACTGAAAATGCTCGTTTTCTTTCAAAGTTAGATACAAAATATTAAATTAAAAGAGTTTAGAGAGAGAGAGAGAGAAGAGAGAAGAGAAGAGAAGAGAAGAGAAGAGAAGAGAAGAGAAGAGAACAGCTAATGGAAGTTGCCGAAGTGCTCCACATGAATGGCGGCCCATAGCTGAAGATGTCAGGGCATGAAGCGAAATACGAAATTCTGGCCCGAATCCTTAATAAAATATTTTTTTCAAATGAGATACAAAATATAGCATATATCGTAATTGTAACTTAAAAAAATACCTCATCTATTTCGAAATGCAAGTCGTTTTAGACTTTTGTTTTTGTTTCCTAATACAACTCGTTTTACTTTTATTTTCAAGAAAAATAGCTGGAAACTTTACAACTTTACCCCTCATCTTAAATAAATATAATTAGATTAATATAATAAAATAGTTAATTAAGGGTATAACAGAGATTTTGTTATCTCTTAATATGTATGCAATTACCTTAAACGACTTGTATTTCAAAACAGATGGAGTATGTTTTATAGTTGAATGTTCAATAAATACTTAAAGTAGTTATATAAACACTACTTTTTTGAGAAATTTCGGTTTGGATGGGGTAAATAGGAAGATAATGACGTATAGTGTTTTTGAAAAAGATAAAAGTAATATTTATTGTTTGAGCATAATTTTAATAAAATGTTGTAACGTTTGTGCTCGCTTTTGTTACTTTAAGGCGCAAGTATAACTAACAATCTTTGAACAATTTCTGTTTTAATATAAATAAAATTACAAACCAAACTTACTACAATATATATACATGTATAAATGTATAAAAAAATATTGGGCCCCCTTCCAAAGTCGGGCCCGAGGCGACCGGCTTGTTGGCCTCATAGAAGCTACGAGCCTGGGAAAGACCACGCCAGCATAGATATATATATATATATATATATATATATATATATATATATATACATTAACTTTATATATGGTTATGATTTTTCCATGGACATCGTTTGATTAAACTCATATTATGTCAGAAAAAAAGTGATAACGATGACAAAGCCAATAGCTGAAGAAGCAATAACTGAATTGTAGTATGCCAACATAGTCCCCATATGGAAGAGCATATGCACAACCGAGCTCATTTGTTCTTCAGGGCCAAACACTTTCTTGTCCATTAAAGAAGTTGTAAGAATCATCGACGAACTAAGGAAGAAACACGGCCATGAATTTCCTTCAATTACCCTTCACATGAATGATCTTCCAGGAACAGACTTCAACTGCATATTCAGCATGTATTACCCGATTTTAAAGCCGAATTATGTTTACGTCTATTCTAACAATGCTTTGTGAACGGAGTCCCGGGTTCGTTCTATGGGAGGCTTTTCGCAGCAAAAACCATTCATTTTGTTCATTCTTCGTACAACCTCCAATGGCTTTCCAAGGTATAAAGTTATCATCATACTAAGATTCAAGAGCTGAAAACCCCATTCATTTCATTACACGAAAATCCTAATAATAGGTTCCTAATGGGCTGGAACGAATAAGGAAAACATCTACATGACAAGAACGAGCCCCAAAGGTGTGATTTGCGATTACTACGAACAGTTTCAGACAGATTTTTCAATGTTTCTCAAGTGCCGATCTGAGGAATTGGTCCATGGTGTGAAGATGGTGCTTACTTTTCTGGGAAGAAAAAGCGAAGACCCTTAAGAGCAAAGAGTGCTACCATATATGGGAGCTCATGGCCTTGGCTCTAGGGTAAATGGTGTCCGAGGTATGTATGTGCGTATGTAATAATTCATCCATCAAGAATTGAATGCATGTGTCCAACATAATCTCGATAAAAATATAGATCGATATTATTATTACATGAAGCAGGGAATGATTTAAGAAGAGAAGCTACACTCATTCAACATCGCCATGTACAACCCATGCCCTAAAGTGTTATTTTTCTCAAGTGCATGCAACATAAAAAGGAATATCTGCCCTAAGTGTTATTTTTCGCCATGTACACTCATTCAACATCGCCACAAATTCCTCCCTTAATCTCAATGCCCTTTTGTCTTTCATCCCGAGCATTTTTTTCAAATTTTCAAACGTACTGGTGGGCAACAGCTTCGTAAAAATATCTGCGACTTGATCTAGGCTGGCGACATGTACCATCTTCACTTCTCCATTTTTCACGTGCTCTCTGGTAAAATGAAAGCGAGCATCAATATGCTTGCTTCTTTCATGATGGACCGGATTTTTTGCCAACTCGATTGCCGACTTATTATCTACTCGAATTTCGGTTGGCTCATCTTCTTCGATAGCCATGTAAATGCCGTACTCCCTAGAAAAAATGCGTAACCGCCTGTGCTTCTTCGATCATCAACATCTCCACACCAATCATTATCTGAATATCCACCAATTTGTTGTCACTCGTCTTTGAATAGAATAATCCGAGTGACTGTGTTCCTCGTATGTATCGAAGAATTCTCTTGATTGCTTTGAGATGTGCCTGCCTCAGTTCTTCCATGCAGCTAGGGGTGAGCAAAACCGGATATCCGGATTTTTGGATATCCGAAATTCGGATATCCGGATTTTCGGATATCAAAAAATGATATTCGTATCCGGTCCGGTTTTAATCGGATATCCGAAAATCGGATATCCGCTTTATTCGGATATTTAAATCGGATATCCGCATCCGGTTTTTATATTTATTTTTATATTTTTTTAATATTTTCTTTTCGAAATCATTTTTTTATTTCTTATCAAAATAAAAATATATTTTTTAATATACAAATTTCTATACATAGTAATTAACACAATATGTGAATTTTATGATTCAAAATTACATAATAAATAATTAACACAGTACCACAAATTCACATTAATTTTTAACTTGCATCTAGATGTTTTTGTTTTTCTTTTTTATTTACAAAGGTTTTGGCAATAATAAAACAATATGAATATAAATATTTCCACTTGGACGATTTTTTTTCCTTTTTTGACATTCATTTTTCATTTTGAGCTATTTTTCTTATTTTTATTATTTTTTTAAATATGAAATCGGATACCGAATATCCGGACTTTAGACAAACCACTATCCGTATCCGATCCGGTTTTTAAAACCGGATATCCATTTTTTCGGGTTTTGAAAATCCTCATGCAGGGCATCCCCAACGACATATACCGACAGATTGATAGCCTTTCATCGGCTAAAGGAATGTGGGATGAACTGCATAGGATGATGCAGAGGACGAAAGTTGGCATAAAGGCCAAAAAGGAACATTCTCACCGCTTACGACTCCTTCAAAGCAAAGCCTGAGGAGAGTCTACACGAGATCTACCAAAGATACCTCACTCTTCTCAACGAGATGAGGAAGATAGAGATCACGAAGACCAACATGGAGACAAACATCATATTTTTATCTTCTCTGCCCGCGAATGGAAGAAAATATCCACTCAGATTCGACAAAATAAAGATCTAGAGGAGTTGGATGTCCATGCCGTGTTTGACAATCTCGCACAGCATGAGGATGATATAAGCGAGATTCTCAAGGAGCAGAAAGGCAAACAGAACGAAGACACTGTTGCCTTAGTCTCGGAGAAGAGGAGCTCAAGATCAAAAAAGGAAAAGACCGTTAGGCCTCCTTCACCTTCAGAGTCGGAAGAAGAGTCGCCGACGTTGAGCCAAATTTGAAAGCACTAGGAAAGCAGTTAGCTCTCATAGGACAAATGATGAGCAAGAAGTACTTCAAGAAGAAGTCGTCAACCTCAGCCAACCGACTTCGGACTACAAGCTCTAAAAACAAAGAACGCGCACCAGAGAGCTTCGATGTAAAGAATCCTAAGGAGGCTAACAAATTCTTCAACTATGGCAAGCCAGGTCACTTCGCCAGAGAGTGCACTCTTTCGAAGAAGAGAGATGCCAACTACTACTCTAGGAAGCTCCAATTGACGAAACAGAAGGAAGCTAGAGTAGCTCTCATGGCCGAACAGGACCAGTGGCTCGAGGACACGTCGAGTTCTGAAGAAGAGAATTTAGCTCTCATGGCCCGTCTCGACAATGAATCAGACGCCGGAACATCCAATCGTACGGACGACGACAACGCATCCACTTCGTCACAAGAGGTAGTCTCTTTTTCCACATTATTGACCATGCTAGATTCATATAAAAAAATATGCTAACATGAAACATGAGCAGAAAAGTATTAAGGAAGTAGAGGATAAACTTGCGAGATCACAGGAGAAGATAAATAGTCTCGAATCAGAACATATGAGCTCTAGTGCAAAAATCGATGAACTTACTAAGAGCCTACATTCTAGAGAGACTAGTCAACCTCAACTAGGACAACAGAACGAAAAGATTAAGGAATTAGAAGATAGGCTAGCAAATAACTACAATTGGTTGGTTAGAAATCTCAACGAGAAAGCCATTTTAAATTGTAGGATAACCGAAGCTACCTCTAAGATCACTAAATTAGAAGCTCAATTAGAAACATCAAACCCTAAGGTTAGCGAGCTTAGTAAGGATCTAGACGCCTGTCAAGCCGCTAAACTAACGGTGGAAAATATGCTCTCCTAGGTGAGGAACGCAAGAAACTATATGCAAAAGTAAAGAAATTAGACGATATAGTTACGCGTAGGGGACAATCCGAGCAAACAATATTTCTAAATCAGCCAAAGGATGTAGATTCTATAATCCAAAGGATGGCTTAGGTTTCACTAACCCACGTGTTTTACAAAAGAAAGAAATATACGATACTAAACACATGGGCTTAGGACTAACCTCTCTTAGAAATTTTACTGCATCGTCGTATGAAAATACTTTTGTTAGGATATTTATAGATTGTGTCAATA
Source organism: Craterostigma plantagineum (assembly GCA_027422505.1). Taxonomy (NCBI): domain Eukaryota; kingdom Viridiplantae; phylum Streptophyta; class Magnoliopsida; order Lamiales; family Linderniaceae; genus Craterostigma; species Craterostigma plantagineum. Next base: position 19,236 of record JAPQWV010003213.1, read on the forward strand.
GTTTAAGTCTTGGGTTTAATATTGTAATCATCTTTGTAGCTTGGGCTTTGGACTAGAATGTGATTATTTAAATTTTTAGTGTTTGGGCCTTAATATACCTAGGGTTAATGTGGTATATAAGGTTTTACCAACACAATTTGAAAGGTAATCAAAGATCAAAAGGCTTATCCTATTTTTTACACAACACACACACTTGAAGGTGAGAACCTCTCCCTTTTCATTCCATTAAAGCCTCTTTGATTCCTTGTTTGGTGCAATCGGGACCAACAAGTGGTATCAGAGCGAACGTGGATCGATCTGCATTGATTTGAATCCAGTTTCGTTCGATTCCGAGAAAGATCAAAGGTGTTTTGGGCAAAATCACTCTCGGGCATTTTGAACTAGTTTTGGGGTTTTAATGCTTCGTTTTTGTGTTTAAAACCTTCCCCAGATCGATTCTATGCCTAAAATGTTTTTAGAACACTTTTGGATCAGTTTTAACGAGTTTTGAGCAAGATCGAAGCAAAAATTCTTCAGAAAAGGACATCTCGGCCATTCTCTGTTTTTGGTCGATTTGATCTGTTTTTGTTGTTTTTAGCCCACAAATCGGTCAATTATATGTTTAGGGAAAAATTTCTGAAGTTTAGGATCAAGTTTGAGCGATTTTGGTTGAGATTTGAGCATGAACTGGACGATTTTCTGGCAAAACACATGATAGCAATGGAACAGTGAAAACTCGTTCTTGACCGCGAAAATTTTTGCTTAATCGTTCAAGTCCGTGAAATTTTCACATCTGCGAAGTTTGATTCCGAGAATTTACCTAGAACCGCAAAAATTTCACTTTCACTGCATTTTTTTTTCGCAACGGCCTATCTTCAAATCCGAGAAACTTTATATACGAGAAATTTCTTTCCGAGAATGATCTAAACCGCGAAATTACCTCTATGTAACTTCATCTTTTCTCAACTGCTCACTTTCAAAACCTGAGAAATATTACTAAGACGAGAAATTTTCAGCCAAGAACTTTTCGAAATTCTTTATCCGAGAAAGTTTCAGACAAGGAAGTTTCTTTCCTACGAGAAATTTTTTTTTTAAAATCACGATTTTCAAATCCGAGAAACTTTCTCAAATCACACTCCGACCCGCGATACTTCTTCCAACATGAAGATTTCTTCTCAAACCTGAAAATTCTCAAGACTAAGAATCTTTCTCACATGCGAAATTTTCAAATCCGAGAAATTTTCAACTGAGAATTTTTCTTCCGAGAATTTCTCTTTAAAACTCACAAACACCGAAATTTCTCAACACATAATTTCTCGGATAATTCTTCATATAATCACGTACCTTCAAACTGCGAATTTTTTCTCCCTGACGTGTTAATTTTTTTTTTTTGTGTTAAAAATTTTTCTCGGGGTAAATTTTTCTCAAACTTATTTAAGATTTGATCCTTATACTTTAGTCCTGTCACCCTAGACCACTTTTGACATAATTTTTTTCTTTCTCGCCTCAAATCTCGTTTTTAAATTTCTAGAATTTCTCCAAATTTCAAGATATACTTTCCCTTCATACATTATCGACCATCACACACGCTCACTTAGTTCTAAGAAATTCTTTAAACGATTTTTCACAAACTCTACTCGTTAAACTCATCTTTCTCATCTCGTCTTCTGACGGCATCCCAATACGAACTGCCCACAAAGGAAAGAGTTAGGCTGTACCGAAAGGTGAAAGAACTCGAAGAGCAACTTCACCTTAGAAACCGCACATTGTACCGCCTCAGGCTCCTTTGGCATTTCTTTAGTCTTCAACATTGATCGAACTATGTCAAGTATGGTTCGGTTCTTTCTCTCGGCTACACCATTTTGTTGTGGCGAATATGATGCGGTGAGAAATCTCCTGATTCCATGTGCCTCACTAAATGATATGAAAGCACTTGACATGTATTCTCCGCCTCTATCTGACCGGAGTGTTCTGATATTCGAGTTTGTCGCCTTTTCGACCATCGCTTTGAATTTTTTAAATGTCTCCAACGCTTCTGATTTTTCCTTCAAGAAATACACCCAACTCTTTCTCGAGTAGTCGTCGATGAACGTGATGAAATATCTCTTCCCACTGAATGAGGCGGTGTGATTGGCCCGCATATATCCGTGTGTATGAGGTCGAGCGGTTTGTATGCTCGATATCTTGCCTACTTCGGAAATACCGTTCTCGAATGTTTCCCGATCATGCACCTTTCACAAAATTTCTTTCTTTACTCTATCATCGGCATCCCGTGCACCATATCATTCTTGGAGAGCTCACTTAGTCCTCCGTAGTGTAGATGTCCGAACCGCATGTGCCATAAATGACCTTTGTCCTCCAAGTCAACTTGCAAACATTTTTCTTGGATCATCTTCAGGTTGAGTTTGAACATTCGGTTCCTTTCCATATCAACTTTGGCAATCATTCGCCCGTCTTTGTTTCTTAGTTGTAGCGATCAATCCTTCATGAACACAGAACATCCCTTCTCGAGCAACTGCCCCAAGCTTAAGATGTTCGTCTTCAAGTCTTGTACCAAATAAACATCCTCGACAGATCCGAGTTTGCCATCATTTTGAGAGAAACATATTTTCCCTCGGCTTTGGATGTCTATTTTTTATGCATCTCCAAAAGTTACGCGGCCTTCCTCAATCTTCCTTAGATCCGTAAAGAGATGTTTGTGCCCACTCATATGGTTGTTGGCACCGGTGTCAAGATACCACACCATGTCGCTACCCGGTTTTGTGTCCTCGAGTGCCATTAAGTGTACGTCTTCATCTTTTGGCTCTTCTTGTACCACTAAGTTTGCGTTTTCTTCAACTTCCTTATTGGGCCAGCAATCTTTTGCGAAGTACCCGAACTTCCCGCAATTATAGCATTCAACGCTCGGTCGATTTGACCGATCGCCTCGACCTCGTGCTCGACCTCGTCCTCTCTAATTTTGGTTTCTTGTTTGTCCTTCTTTTTCCTGGAAGTATCCTCGTCCACATTGGCCACGTCCTCTTCCTCGACCGTGGTGTGTATAAAACGCCTTGTCCTCTTTAAGTGATAACTTCGTGTTCAGGACCTCATCCAAAGACTCCGGTTTTTTCTTTTTCTTTCGTTGCTCGTGAGCTTCAAGCGAACTGGAGAGTTCATCGACTGTCATCTTCTCGAGCTCTTTGGATTCTTCAATAGCACACACCACGTTCTCGTACTCGTTCGTCAGAGATCGTAAAATTTTCTAGACGATTCGGGCATCAGTTAGAACCTCGCCGTTTCTCTTCAAGTGGTTGGCGATGGTTTGCACTCTCGTTATGTACTCAGACACGTCTTCTCCTTTCATTTTCGTCATTTCGAACTCGCCTCGAAGAGTCTGCAACCGTACTTGCTTTACTCGGTCGGCACCTTTATGTGCTTTTTCCAACGACTCCCATGCTTCCTTCGAATTTTTCGCCCTGGATATTATCTCGAAATCGGCATCATCTACAGATTGGTGGATGATGGCCAGCGCAGTCTGATCTAGTTTGCAAGATTCATTCAACGCCTTCATTTGGGCTGCTGTATAACCGTCCGTGTTTTCGGGCTCGGTGTACACATTTTTAGCGATTTCCCATACGCCTTTGAGACCCGAGCAACGCCTTCATTCGAATGCACCAGTTGTCGTAGTTGAATTTAGTGGGACGCGGAACAAGCATTTGGCCACCAGTTGCTCCGACGAACGACATGGCTCTGATACCATTCTCAAGTGCATGCAACATAAAAAGGAGAAGTATTTGTAGTGTTTCACGCTAATACAAGCATATTTTTTATTATTGCACTCTTACTTATACAAAAAAACCTAAACACATACTTATATAGACAACTAAGGATACAATATCATTTTTAATTTTTCTTCTTAAGGCATGAGTAAGCCCATACGTGTCTTTCCTTTTAGTTTCTTATACACTAATGACACATGTAGTCTTATGTGTACATTATTTTATTATTTTATTTAACCATTGAGATTTGTCCACATAAAAGTTGAGATTGAAGTCATAAAAGAAGGTTCTTTCTTCATAAACAGATTGGAAACCTCAAAGATCAAATGGGCAGACTCTGGATCATATGATTTTGACGAAGATGATGAACATGGGTACAATGTTGCCCAATGCGTGAGATCTGTGTCTGAGCCATTGCTCGTGGAACACTTTGGACAGTCCATAATGATAGGCTTTTGCTCAAGTATGAGAATCTTATCAGTGACAATATGACGAAAGAAGAAGACAAGAGCTTCGTCAATGTTACCGTGTCCATGACCAAGTTGTAGACTTTTAAGCATTATTATGAGTGATGGGCGTGGGATATATATAATAAATTTATTTATATGTATGGGGGTTTCTTCTGCGTCTATATTGTTTATGTCATCATGGTTCTTATTCTTGTGTACAATAAACTGCATTGGAAATGAATGGTTGGTTATTTGAAAGCGTGTACATGGCCTGCCGTTATTATTGTATTTTTTTTATGCAAAATCCTTATTCAATTGGCTATTCAACCTGATATTGTATTTTCTATCTATATCTAATACCCTTTAATAAAAAGTTTGTATGCTAAAAACTGAAAGTTTGTATGCTAGATAAAAACAGAAAATTGATCTATTAAATTACCTATCAGATTCTTTTGCACATTAAAATTAGAAAAAAAAAACTTATTAAACATAGCCCTACCCTGTAACTAACTTAATGTATCATCACCAATTAAAACTATACACCAACAATTAATTTATTTTATTGCAACACATAGGGTGTGCTAAAATACTAATATTTTATTAAAGCTCATGACATTAGAATAATTGTTCTGGTGTGTTAATTTTATCGTTAGCTCAATTTGACCATTATGAAATTAATACTTGACCCTTTCATTTTTTGTTTATATACTTATTATACCCTTATAAACTAACTTTTTAATATACTTTGAAATAATACTCAAGTTAGCTACAATTTTGTCCTTTATGAAATTATTATTTAACACTTCCGTTTTTTGTTTATACTTGGCATACCCTTATAACTAATTTTTTATTATACTTTAAAATAATCGTCAATTAAAATGAATATGTATATATTAGATATGAAATTCTCTAATTTTGTAAAGCACAAACAGAGTGCACAAAAAAACTAGTTTCAGTTATGGAATGTTGGTGTTGATTTGAATCGCGAATCTAACCACTAGATTCATGCTAGTCGGTTGAAGGTTCTTAATGTGATATAGATGTGTGCATATTTTAATACGTTTGTAATGAAAAATTAAAACTTTTTTCTAAGGGACTCCAAACGTTATCCTAAATTTGGAGGATTCAACAGTTTCGCGCTATCGAAAGCGGGCATTGTTCACCCGCCATCTCTTTTTTTTTTTAAATAATTTGTTTTGTTTCTTCAATATTAGTTACGTTTCGGATTTCACATAGATTTTGGATATTTTTTTTTGTTAAAAAGAATTTATCGGAATCGAAGTATTATTATGGAGAAGATGATGAACAGTACCTCCACGAGAGAGAGAGAGAGAGGACAATGAACGTGGATTATGCTTACAAAAATAATAAAAAAATAATAATGTTTTACTTTAACGTTATATTAATCAATATGTAATATTCTTTTTTAATAGTTAAATAATAACCTTGAAAATAATTCTAAAAGTAGATAATAGATATTTTATTTTACAGTTATAAAAAATATCATAGTAATATTTTAGATAATTTAATATTATATTTTTAGTAGAATTTATTAAAATATAATTATAATATCTACTTTGATTTAATAGTATAGGTAGCCTAATTGTTACATTATTTTAAATAGAATATATTAACTTTATGAGAAATCTACACGTAAATACGTAACGCTATAAAATAAAGCCACTTTGATACCTTGTCGGAATTTTTTTTAACTAGGTACCCATTTGAAACTTTGCTTACTAATAGGTACCAATTTGACCATTCTACCCCAGTCACTATAACTAATTACAATTCTACCTAACTTTTAACTTAAATAAAAAAACAGACAAATCAAAACAAAAAATTCCAAAATTGAACGATCAGCCTAACCTGCACTGATATTTCTTGCAGCCGATTCATGATATCTCTCTCTCCAAATCGAACTAATCTTGTGAAGGTATTTTGTCTCGCCGATCGATTCTCGACATTGCAGATGAAATTAAGTTTGGTATTAGTTAATTTTAGTCATTTTCAGTTATATGCTCGATTCAGATAAATTAGTGTTGTGATTAGGAATATGATTAGATGGGCTTTTCAATTCGATTATCAATTTGAGATTTTTTATGTTAAAAATGGGATTTTTATGGGTTTTTTAGGTGTTTGAAATTGGTCCTCGATGATGCTATGATTGAGTTGTTTTCACCATAGCGTGACATCAATCTGTTTTGGTTTTGTTTGTCCTAGTATAAAGTGGTTCAATATAGGTAGAACTATGGTACGATTTCTTTTTTGATACCCGACATCTATAGTTTGTCATAACAAAGGTAGATTTTTCTTACTATATGGAGACTGATTTATGAATTATAGAATAATAATAGAAAAAATGCAATTCATTCGCTTATAAAATGTAATCGGGAAATTCTATCGGCACCCACATCTTTTTTATTTGCACCCCCTAATTAATATGTAAAGTAAACATTAATTATTTACCAATTACATACTACATATAAAAAGGAAAAAATGAATTTAATGTTAATTTAAGTAATATGTAAAGGAATATTGCTGATTAAAAAAGGCAATTTTTCCATCTGGTGGGCATGGTAAATGAAGGCCCGCCCCGCCCTACTGGCGGGTAGCGGGCTTGGTGGGCCCGGCCCGTTCTAAAAAATAAAAATGAAAATAACTAAAAAAAGAAAAAAAAAACGAAAATAAAATATAATGGAGTTGAATTACTCCTAATCAAATTTAAATTCATTAATAAAAATTTATTTTGTTGTTTAATTTGATTAAAATAAAAATTAGATCTAAAAAATATACAAAAAAAACCTATATAATTCATTTATATATATTTTAAAATATTTTATGATATTTTGGCGGGCCTGCCCGCGGCCCGCCCTCTGGCTGTGAGAAATGGCAGTCAGCCCCGTGGCGGGTAGCGGGCCTGGCCTGTCCTAAAAAAATAAAAATGAAATAAATTATATAAAAATAAAAAATATTAAAATAAACTAATGAAGTTGAATTACTCCTAATCAAATTAAATTCTTTAATAAAAATTTATTATGTTATTAAATTTGATTAAATTAAAAATTGGATCTCAAAAATAAACCTATATAATTCATTTATATATTATTTTTTTAAAAATAGTTTTTGATATTTGGCTTGCCTGCCCGAGGCCCGTGCGGGCTTACCCGCATAGGCCCACCCTCTGGTGGGCCTGAGAAATGACATTTCGCCCCGTCACTTTGGCGGGCCTGCGGCCCACGGTAGGGTTGCAAATGAACCGAATATTTTCGGTTCGGTTCGATATTCGATTCGAAATTTAATATTCGAATTCGAAATAAACGAATACGAATACAAATACTTTTTCTGATTCGAACAATTTCGAATACGAATAAGAATATGTCTTTGTTCGATTCGAAAAATTAACGAATACTCGATTCGTTTAATGTAATATGTATTAAATAATATAATATATTATACATATACTTGTAAGCCCAAATAAACTATTAGGGCCCAAATAAAGTATTAGACCAAAATTATTTATTACCCATAAAAGAAAATATTAAGTATTACTCTCGTTAGTTTTTCTTCACAGATCGAACATGGAGTTGTTTCTCAGATTTTGTAATTTTTTGGAATTATTTTTTTAGTTATTTTGTAATTGTAACAGGTTTTATGGGGGGAAAAACTGAAATTTTCTTTCGAATATTCGAATATCGTTATCGAACCGAATCGAATCGATTTTTAGGATTCGAATACGAATCGAATCGAATACATACTTGAAAATTTTAACGAATACAAATTGAATATTATAATATTCATTCGATTCGGTCCGTTTGCAACCATAGCTCAGGTCCCATTTGACAGGACTAGGGTTGGGCGGGTGCTCGCGGGCCACGAGCATTTTTGCTAGTTTTAAATGTGTTATTGGTTAAAATGACTTAATTAATAATTTTTTAATAGTCCATGTAATTAATATTATTGATTTAATGGAAATAAGTTAATAAAATATTTTTTGTTGAATCATGTGTTATTTAAAATTATTATTACAAAATCAAGTGTTTGAGGGTGTAAAGAGTGGTGAAGGGGTATGGGGGTGTAAATAGTAGGATCCAATGTAATAACAAAGGTCGATTTTTTTACTATATATAGATGACTTACATGTGCATATATCTATCGTTAAAGAAAGGAGGCAATTTAATACACACGTGCATGTGTTCTGTGCCAACTTTCAGGCACACAAATGGGCGACCAAGTAAGAGCATCTCCGATCAATATCCAAAACCCAAAATATATACTAAAATTTCTCCAACCGTAAACCAAACGCAAACTCAAAATGCGTTTCCGTCTTCTCTCTACTGTTTTAAACGCATATATGCGTTTGAGAATGAGATATCCCAAACGATGCGTTCGGTGTTTTAAAAATTACAACATATGCCCTAATTTTATTTTAATAATTAAAGTACCCATATAAAAAATAAAAAATAAATTAGAAAAGTATATAAAAAGGACTCCTGTTATTATTAATTATTTCCTCTATGTTTTTTGAAGATAAGAACATGCCTAAGAGGGGAGTGTAGGCTTATAAAAAAAATTATGCTTGTTCTTTTCACAAATCCTAAGATGAGTGACTTAGAGATGCCTACTGATGCGTGTGACGAGTATGCCTGATATACCCTAGTAACGTCGGATGTGCGTCGGGTCTGTCTAACAGCGAACAGGAAATAACTGTAAAGTAAATGCGAGACAAATTTTTATATAGGTTATATCCCCAACTGGGGTTTACTCCTCTCCTTGGGGTTTTACTCCTCAAGAGTTTAACCAAACACTATAATGCACCGTAGCTGGATACAAAATTGATTGATTAGCCCAATACACAACAGAACAAGTCGAACAGTAGACACACTAGGTTACCACATGTCGAGTTTCGTTTCTCGAAATCCCCTGATCCCGACAGCACAGCTCGCTACCGAAGGGCCGCCGGAACTCGTCCTTCCCTTCACGTGTGCATAAACGTCGACCTGCCTCCTAGGTATTGCTCGCGTGCGAAGACATAATATATAGTATGGGAGGTCGGAATATCTCAGTACATTCAGTACTTCGCAAGTGATCGCTCAGGTAGGCAGAAAGCTATTGCAAGTGAATACTCAGGAATCTCTTAATACAGTTTCTGCTCAAAAGCGCTTATAGTCGTAGTTTCGCAAGTTCTAAGTCGTCCGAATTATGAAGTGTTGCTCCTATATAAACCTTTTCATTCAACACTTTACATAGAAAATCAGATCAAGATATTAATCACCAAATCAAGCATATAGTACATGTAATTTTCTAGAATCAACATGCCATGTAAATCATGCTTCAGGAAAGTCATCACAACGGTTATAAGCTCATTAAAGCATGATTATATTCCATATAAAGCGCAGATTCGTTCTCAAGGCATATTCAATTATTTCGAATTATATTTACCATAACAGAAATTTCCATATGTGATTCTCTGCTATCAGTTTATAGAATAAGTCAATCCATATTTGCTTTCCAAGTTTAGCACACGAGATAGCAATGTATCAACATTTTCCATGTTTAGCACATAGCATCACATCAATATATTTACCATGTTTAGCACATAAATCAGATCAGATGACAGCTATCACGAATTAACATGCGATGCCATAACTTTCCATATTTCAGAGATCACATCCGTTCTAGCATATACCATATAAAAGCACCTTATCCACAAAGTCAATTAAATCATATCTTTCCTAAATATAATATTCTATCAGTATAAGGAAAGATATAATTTAATGTTGCCCAATAAATTTAGTGGAAAGCATACAAAGAATCGCAGATGAGATTTGCGTCAGGAATAAACGATTTTCAATAGATATATCACTTTCCATATATAAACAACATTTTTCCTTTTATAACTCAGTAGGATATCTCATGCGTTATTTCCATATTTAGCACAGAACGATATATCCTACATGAACTGCCTATAACATGCGATCGCAGAGTAACAAGTGAATCAAATATTCAATACTTTAACCAATTTATAACTCTTAAATAATGCATGGTCGAATATTATCATATACTTAGACATTATATCTATCATTTTCGAATTGCTTAATTTATAGACCTAACGTCATTACAATTCCATAGTTGATCGAAACTATCTAACGCTCATGGACCAAAAAGGTCAACATTTTTTTATATGAAAAAATATTGAGTTTACTATTACTTTTGTATTAATTTTTCTAATCGAATTAAAATAACAATGTGGTTTAATTTGTGAAGTTGTAAACTAAATGGGTAATATTAAAAAATGAGGTAGAAGAGAATATTACAATAATGGTCATTTGAGTTTGACAATTTGTCTGTTAGTTGGAGAAGAATTACTGTATTTAAATTTGAGAACGCGTTTGAGTTTGAGAATGAATTTTTCGATTGGAGATGGTCTAAGCGAACAAATACAAATGCACCTTCAACGAAAAACCCAATTAATATGTACATTCGAACAAAATTTATTGTCGTTTGGCGTATGGCACGAGGAGATATAATGGCATCGATATATAAATAAAAAGCTACCATAATGCTCCTTAAGTCTTCCGTACTTACATAGGAAGCATTAAAGGGCTTATTGAGAGAAAGATTTACAATGGAAGTTTCTCAAGTGCTTCACATAAATGGCGGCCTAGGAAAAACCAGCTACGCAAGCAATTCTTTAATGCAGGCATACATGTATGTGTGTATATATTAAGTAAAATAACTCTATACGATTTATTCAAGCAAAAACTTGGAATAACATGGATTTAAATGCATCGAATAATAGTATTCTTAATCCTCGTTTTGTGTGGACATTGTTTGATTTAACTCATATTATCAGAGAAAACTGATATCGATGACAAAGCCAGTAGCCGAAGGAGCAATAACTGAGATGTACGAAAGCATAGCCCCAGCAAAGTGTTGGGGTTGTCGAAATCACGAACAATAATAATGGCGAATAGCCAACGACGAAAGCGAAATAACACGGCGACGTTTAACGAGGAAAACCCAAACGGGAAAAACCACGGGATCGCTCTCCCGATCCAAGGAAATAATCCACTATAATCGCGTCCGACGATTACAACGACAACAACTCCTCCCGAGAACGTCTCGGGGTAACCACAGCCCAAAAACACACCAAAATACTACGCCGACTAGAGAGCACGTAAGACGTCGAGTTACAAACTCGGTACACCAACAAAGGTCGAGCTACAAGCTCGGATATACGAAGAAAGGTCGAAGCGTATTACCACCCGAACTTGAGAAATCGAATAATCTGACACGGTAGATGTGTAGATCACGCCGAGGTGAGTCTTCTCCCGAAATTTCGACGAAATCGGGGTAACGGATCGTCCGGATCGAAGCTTTTTCTTCTCCCACTTTTTCTTTCTTCTTTCTTCTCTTTTTCTCTCTTCTCCTCGCGTCATTGTCGTGTGTGTGAGTTCTAATTTTTTATTTTTTTACATACTAATAATAATATAATATCTCAAGCAAGCCCACTTTCTGCCGACAGGTCTTGAGCTTCCCCTTCGGCAAAATCTTCGTCAACATATCTGATCCGTTCTCGCTGGTGTGTACCTTCGCCAAATACAATTGCTTCGACTCGAGCACATCTCGAACCCAATGGTATCTAACGTCGATAAGCTTGGATCTCGAATGGAATGACGAGTTCTTGGAGAGGTGGATAGCACTCTGACTATCGCTGTATACGACATACTTGTCCTGTCGTAGACCAAGTTCTTCGAGAAACTTCTTCATCCACAAAGCTTCTTTGCAACCTTCCGTGATTGCAATGTACTCGGCTTCTGTGGTGGATAGCGCAACACACTTCTGCAGCTTCGACTGCCACGACACAGCTCCCCCTGCAAAAGTCATCAAAAAACCTGAAATAGATTTTCTAGAGTCAATATCACCTGCCATGTCCGAATCAGTATATCCAACTAGCATAGGCTCTCCGCTGCCCAAACACAAACACGTCTTGGAAGTGCCTCTGAGATATCTCAATATCCACTTTACAGCTTCCCAGTGCTCTTTTCCCGGATTAGAGAAAAAACGGCTAACGACACCAACGGCATAGGCAATATCGGGTCGAGTACAAAGATAGCATACATCAAACTACCGACTGCAGACTGATAAGGAAATCTGCTCATGCCGGCCTTCTCTTTCTCACTTTTCAGGCATTTCTCCGATGACAATTTGAAATGACCTGCAAGTGGAGAACAAACCGCCTTGGCTTTACTCATATGAAATCTCTCGAGAACTTTCTCAATGTAGTCTTCTTGAGATAACCATAGCTTTCGATTTTTCCTGTCACGAGTAATTTTCATGCCGAGAATTTTCTTCGCCGCTCCCAAGTCCTTCATTGCAAAAGACTTGCTCAATTCTCTCTTCAACGCTGCAATCTTGCTAGTATCATGGGCGAAGAAGTTCTGGTGTACTCGTGACTGGTCATAAAAGAATCGAACTTCTTGTACCATTGTCGTGGAGCTTGTTTCAGGCCGTACAAACTCTTCTTCAACTTGCAAACAAGCTGCTCCTTTTCCTTGACTTTGAATCCCTTGGGATGCTCCATATAAATGTCTTCTTCAAGGTCACAATGAAGAACTGCAGTCTTCACGTCAAGTTGCTCAATCTCCAAGTTCAAGCGCGCCGCCAAACCAAGAGCAACTCGGATAGAGGACATCTTCACCACCGGTGAGAATATATCTTCAAAGTCAATCCCTTTCTTCTGACCGAAACCTTTCATGACCAACCGAGCTTTGACCTTGGTCGAGAATTATTTTCTTCATTTTTCAGTCGATAAACGCATCGATTCTTGAGAGTTTTCTTTCCTCGAGGTAGCTCTACCAAATCATAAGTGTGATTATCATGAATAGATCGCATCTCTTCCACCATAGCTTTCATCCACTCGTTCTTATCGTCAACAGAAATTGCGTCTTGGTAATCCTCAGGTTCTCCAGCATCTGTAAGCATCACGTACTCATCTAAAGGATACCTCGTGGATGAACGATGCTCCCTAGCAGATCTTCTCAATTGAGGTTCAACCGAAGGTTCTACGACAACTTCATCAATATGTTCCGCTGGCTCAACATCAACATCGCCTATAGGATTTTCATTGTTGCCGTCACCGCTAGATTCTTGAACATCTCCCCCTTGATCTGGATACACTACACGTACAGGAGGTGGATCTAAATTAGGTAGATCACCGCTGGGCTTCTTAGTCGACTTCTCTGTCTGAGTGTCTCGTATGCACTGGTCTTCGATAAACACAGCATCTCGGCTTCTGATAAGCTTCTTCTGCGTGGGATCATAGAACCTGTATCCGAACTCATCAAGTCCATAGCCGATGAATATACACGGTCTGGTCTTCACATCAAGCTTCAATCGCTCGTCTTTCGGGATGTGAACAAAGACCTTGCACCCAAACACGCGCAAGTGATCATACGAAACTTCCTTTCCCGACCAAATCTTATCTGGTACCTCAATCTCAAAGGAACACAAGGTGTGATACTTAAGACATGGACAACTGTATTTAACGCCTCACCCCAAAAGAATTCGGCACCTGCGACTGTGAAAGCAAGCATCTCACTCTCTTGATTAGTGTTCTGTTCATCCTCTCAGCTAAGCCATTTAACTGAGGTGTCTTCGGAGTTGTCTTTTGATGCCGAATACCGTATCTCTTGCAATACTCATCAAAAGGACCACAATATTCACCTCCGTTGTCCGTCCGAATACACTTGAGCTTTTTGTTGGTCTGCCCCTACACCAACGCGTGAAACTGCTTGAAAACATCTAGCACATGGTCCTTGGACTTCAGCGTATAAGCCCAGATTTTCCTCGAATAGTCATCTACAAAAGTAACAAAATACACAGCACCACCAAGTGTTCTTGTTTTCATAGGACCACAAACATCGGAGTGAATTGGATCGAGTGTACCTGATTTCGGTGAGTGAGTGATGTTCTTGAACGCGACTCGAGTCTGCTTCCCAGCCAAGCAATGATCACATCTTCGTAACGAAGGATTCTTCACGCCAGATAGAAGATTCTTCTTGGCTAGTATCATCAGTCCCTTTTCACTCATTGACTAAGTCATTATGCCAAAGCTCCGTCGCGCCACCATCGTCGATTGCATTCACGGTAGAATCTACAATCTATGCTTGCGTCACATAAAGCTGAGATGACATCTTCTCTCCTTTCGCCACGATCAAGGAGCCTTTAGTGAGCCTTCATTTCCATCTCCAAAGTGGCTGTGGAAACCTTCATCGTCGAGCTTCCCTGTGGACATCAAACTCATGCGAAGCTCTGGAACATGCTTCACGGCCTTCAAAATCAATGTATTGCCGTTCTCCGTCTGCAAGCGCACATCGCCAATACCGATGGCTCTAGCAATACCATCGTCTCCCATAATAACTCGTTCAAAATCACCAGAGGTATACGAGGCAAAGAAATCTCGTCGCGGTGTAGCATGTATCGTAGCACCGCTATCGATCACCCAACGAGTCTCATCACTAGTTATATTAACAGCATCGTCGTCGCGCACAATAAAGAAATCTGTCGTGACTGCGGTTACCTTGTCAACCTTATCAGCATCTGTCGTCTGATGATCTTGACTCTTCGCATTCTTATTCTCTCAGGAACTTTCGACAAACTATTTTGATGTGCCCCTTCTTGCCACAATAATGACACTCGATGCTTGCATACTTCCCAGACTTGCTCTTACTTCTGTTGCGATCACCTGGGCCTCGACTCTTGATCCTCCCCCTGTTATCTGTGACTAGGACATCGGCCTGCGTAGAAGAAGAACCCTACGACTTTCTTCTCATCTCTTCGTTGAGTACACTGCTTTTAACCAACTCCACCAAACAGATCCCATTTGGAGCCGAAATAGACAATGACATCCTAAATGTCTCCCACGAGTCTGGCAATGTACCAAGAAGCCACAAACCCTGCACTTCATCGTCGAACTTGATTCCCATTCCAGCTAGCTGATTAATAATTCCTTGGAATGTATTCAAGTGATCAGATATGTTGTTCCCTTCTTGATACTTCAAACTAATCATCTGCTTTATCAGAAAAAGCTTGTTGTTCCCTGTCTTTCGAGTGTATAACTGCTCAAGCTTGCTGCATAAGGTCCTCGCATGTTTCTCGTAGCTTATGTGGGTGAGAACATTATCGTCAACCCACTGTCGAATAAAGCCGCAAACTTGACGGTGAATCAATTCCCACTCCTTGTCGCTTTTATCAGTCGGCTTCTCCAAATCGATCACCGGCGAATAATAATCTTTTATGTAACAAAAGATCCTCCATCTTTCCTTTCCAAATATGGTAGTTCAACCCGTTCAACATAACCATCCGACTAGTATTGCCCTCCATGACTTCAAACACAATAGCGCCACAACACAACGCTCTATACCACTTTGTTGGGTTGTCAAAATCACGAACAATAATAACGGCGAATAGCCAAATATGAAAGCGAAATAACACGGCGACGTTTAACCTGGAAAACCCAAACGGGAAAAACCACGGGATCGCTCTCCCGATCCAAGGAAATAATCCACTATAATCGCGTCCGAGGATTACAACGACAACAACTCCTCCGGAGAACGTCTAGGGGTAATCACAACCCAAAAACACACAAAATACTATGCCGACTAGAGAGCACGTAAGACGTCGAGTTACAAACTCGGTACAAACAAGGTCAAGCTACAAGCTCGGATATACGAAGAAAGGTCGAAGCGTATTACCACCCAAACTTGAGGAACCGAATAATCTGACACGGTAGATATGTAGATCACGCCGAGGTGAGTCTCCTCCCGAAGTTTCGACGAAATCGGGGTAACGGATCGTCCGGATCGAAGCTTTTTCTTCTCCCTCTTTTTCTTTCTTCTTTCTTCTCTTTTTCTCTCTTCTCCTCGCGTCTGTGTCGTGTGAGTGAGTTCTATTTTTTTTTACATACTAATAATAATATAATATACATGGTCATGGGCCAGCCCTAATATGGGCCGGACCCTAATACAAAGAGCATATGCATAGCAGATTTCGGTTGTTCTTCAGGGCTAAACACTTTCCTGCCCATTAAAGAAATTATAAGAATCATCGACGAACTAAGGAAGAAACGCGGCTATGAATTGGCTGCATTTAACCCTCAATTGAATGATCTTCCAAGAACAGACTTTAACTGCATATTCCGCGTGTTATTACCCGATTTAAAGCCGAGTTATGTTTACTTCCATTCCAACAACGCTTTGTGAACGGAGTACCAGGTTCGTTCTATGGGAGGCTTTTCGTAGCAAAAACCATTCATTTTGTTCATTCTACACCACAGCCTCCAATGGCTTGCCTAGGTATAAAGTTATCAGCTTTACTAAGATTAAAGAGCTGAAAGACCCCCATTCATTTGATACACGAAAATCCTAATAATAGGTTCCTAATGGTCTGGAAACGAATAAGGAAAACATCTACATGACAAGAGCGAGCCCCAAAGGTGTGATTGGCGCTTACTACGAACATTGTCAGACAGATTTTTCAATGTTCCTAAAGTGCCGATCTGAGGAATTTGTCCAAGATGGGAAGATGGTGCTTACTTTTTTAGGAAGAAAAAGCGAAGACCCTAAGAGCAAAGAGTGCTGCCATATATGGGAGCTCATGGCCTCGGCGCTAAGAAAATGTTGTCCGAGGTATTCATAAGTATGTAATATATCAAGAATTAAAATGTGTCCAATCAAGATACAACGTAGTATATGATTATTACATGAAGCAGCGAGCCAGCGACTGATCGAAGAAGAGAAGCTACACTCATTCAACATCTCCATGTACAATCCATGCCCTAAAGCAGTTGAGATTGAAGTCATAAAAGATGGTTCTGCATAAACAGGCTGGAAACATCAGAGATCAAATGGGCAGATAGTTGATCATATGTTTTCGACGAAGATGATGAAGATGGGTACGATGTTGCCCAATGCATGAGATCTGTGGCTGAGCCATTGCTCGTGGAACACTTTGGATAGTAGATAATTGATCAGTTGTTTGTCAAGTATGAAATCTTCTCAGTGATAGTATGTCGAAAAGGGGAAGACAATACCTTCGACAGTGTCACAGTGTCCATGACCAATAAGTTGCAGTAATAATATATACTCTATCAGCTGATTGATTATTAAGCATTTTAAAATATTGTATTTAATGTCCCCGCGCCTCTTCGAAGTATTACTTTTTTATATTATCGTGTTCGTATGTGTTTGTGCGTGTTCACTCTATTGTTGCCGATGATGGTTGGTGCCACGACCCTTTTAAATGACTTGAATATTTTTCTAAGTTTGAGGTTCGTGCGGCCTAACTCGTCCCTACAAGTTAGTCAGTCTTTCAATTGATCCGTTCACTCGAATTCTTTTCCTCACAGAACTCTCGTGTTTATGTGCTTAGCGTGGCTTCGTTTGTTCACTTAGTTTGAATGAATAAAGCAAACAACAGATATACGGGCAAAGCCCAACCTTTTCTTTTATTCCCAAAAAGATACAGGGACTCTCACAAGAACACACTTTACAACACTATTTCCGTATACCTAAAATACAAGGCAACATAACCTACTTATAGACATCTTCAAGCCTGAATTTGGCTGACTCGAATGGGGTGGAACTGCTCCAGGGCTGGTTCTTGCACGCTGAAACTGCCTAACCGCCAGACAGTTTCTTGCTTGCCATCTTAGGGTAGTTTTTCTACCTGGCTGTCTGCAACTGCTCATCAGGCTAGGCCTAACTTCCTCGGTAACTTCTCGCCAGGCCAGGCCACAACCACCCTGTAAACTGCCGCAACCTCTCGCCGCGCCAAGCCGGCCGACCCATGTTGGGACTTCGCCAAGAATATCGCCCGCATGAATTAGGCTCTGCACCAAGCCAACGCCAATATCCGCACACCATGGCCTAATGCCGCGCGTGTCTCGCCCAAGGGCCGTGCATAAGTGCCACACATGTTCCGCCCGCTTCCGCACGCTGCGTCCAAATGCCACATGCGTGTTCCGCCCAAGTGCCACACTCCGTGCGCGCACGTTCATGCCAACATGTGCCTGAGTGCTGCGCGCTGTTCACATTCCGCGCGCGCAATACTGAGTGCCGTGCGCGCGCCTGCGCACATCAGGCCACGCCCACCGTGGCCGAGCCAGCGTGTCGTGCCGCGCGCACTGGCCTGCTATGCCCGTGCGCAACAGGCCACGCCCATCGTGGCCGAGCCAGCGCACCGTGCCGCGCGCGTTGGCGTGCTGTGCCCGCTCGCAACACTACGCGCGGGCTGCGTTCCTCGCAAGACTTGGCCAAGCCCTAGCCAGGCGAGGCGTTCCACCAAGCAAAACGCCCTCATATGCATGGCACGTGCGTTCTGAGCCGAAAGTGACGCACGGCCACGTCATCCGCCAAAGTTAGGGGTCTAACAATTGGTTTCTTTTAATGTTTATGTGGAAACATTTGGTGTTAATCTTTGAATTGGGGGACAATACATTTGATATATGCATAAATATAAATATTAATACTACGGGGTCTTTACACATAAATATCCATTTGCATAAAACTTGTAATTTAGTACCCTGTCATTATTTTTTTATATGCAGGTACCTAATAGAATAAAGTTTTTGCACATAGGTACCCGATCAGCCGCATGTACTTCATATAACACATTTAGATACCCTATAACAACGTATTTTGGTACGTAATACGTTGAGAAAATGGTATGTCATATATAACACACTATGATACCATATAGAAACCGTATAGGGTACCGTATAAACGTGTGACGTGGTACCCAATACACACATAAAAATGTACGGCAAGACTGAGAAATTGATACAAACAATACAACGGGTATCTATCTTTAAAAACTTCTGACATAGGTACTGATTTGTAAATTTTTTATTCAATTGGATATTTTTCTATAAATGTCACTAATACTTATAAGTGTGTATGGGTAAATGAATAGTAACTTTCGTCGTAATCTATTCCTCTTGATGATAGCTTATTTATCCTTTTTTGTAATCATTATCTACCTATCGTATTGTTCATCTTTCTCTCGCACATCAGTATGGCCCACCAATTATCAAACCTCTGAAGCCCAAACACTTGGATGTACGGTGAAATGGACGACACAAACTTTACTTCAAATGGGCTTACTTGAAGAATATGCTTAATGAGTTAATCATCTAGTGTCTCACGACAGCTAAATTACATAAAATGTCTCAACCCTAATATACATAAAATGAAAAAATCCGATGAATGAGGAGCAACACTAGTAGCATAATTTATGTTGTATGTTTCTTTGATTTTTGTGCTTAGCTTGAGGCAGAAGCACTCGATATTGGTTTATTAAATCATAGTTTCGAGAATTGCGTTGCTCTCCAATCTAAGTCTACAATCTTCACTTTTGCTCATTATCCCAACCATCAATAGGTTCTTTCTCATTTATCGAAATTTAGGAGTATCGATCAGCATAATTGGTAATAATTTCCATCCTATACGGCCTCTTGCAACATTGACGTATTCTATAGCTTATATCATAACTGTTAGTTGACCATTATTCTGGGCGTCCGTTGTTAATTTCATATAATTTTGAAAGTGATACGTGTATGTACCAGATTTAACGATTTCATTATGTTGGAAACTCTTCCATTCCTTCTGAATTTACATATCTAATAGGAGTGTACTTTTACTTGTTTCAATTAGATTATTACTTGTTCACCTAAACTGTATTGATGACTATTAATAGTAAGTTGATAAAAGAATAACATTTGGGAGGATAAAAATGGGCATTTATCGCCGCGACTTTGTGTGACTATTAAAAGAGAGCCATGGAATACAAGATCGTAACTTTCAGCAAACCAACAATTCTACAAAACAATATTTGCAACTATATGATCTGCTTTTGAAGGTGGAAATATGTCATGTGGTCCGTGGAGTCCCTGCTTGGTTTCTACATAGTTTAATTCATTTGGTAAGTCCAACTAGAGAAATCTTATCACTTAATTGTGATAAAACGTTATTCTTTAGTTGTCATCGGCCATCACATTAGAATTTAAATAAAAATAGTTATTACACATGCATACAAAATTCAGATATTTCATATTTAGTATGAAATGTGTGGTGTGGTTCACTTCACACGTATATTTCTGATATTGATCGTCATCGATGGGTAGGGGTGGGCGTCCGGGTTCGGATATTCCGGTTTTACCTGAATCCGATCGGGTTCGGGTATTTCGGGTTACTTGTCGGGTATCGGGCTACCCGATACCCGCTAATTACTAATCGGGTCGGGTATCGGGTAGTAATTTATTACCTGATTGGGTTATTCGGATACCCGACAAATTAGTTTTAAAAAATATGTTAGTCCTTTTTATAATTACTATTTTTTATACATAAACATTAAAAAATTATAATTACATATCTAGATATCAATATCTAACGTGAGTGGTGTTAAAGTTTTAAATAATATTTTTGATTAATTTTCTATTTTAATCACATAATTAACAAGGGATATTTTATTATCAATGCATAAATTATTATAAAATCTAAAATATATTCTCAAAATTTTATAAATAAACATATAAAAATAGGTATATATTTATATTTATTGAAAATAACATCCAAATATTATATGTGATATTTAAATATATAACATGGATATTTTGATATTATATTGCATTATAATATTTTTAGTCATGTTTTTTCAATTCAAAATCGGGTACTCGACGTCGGGTACCCGAACCCGATATATACCCGACAAGCGGATACCCGCCGTAGACCGGGTCGGGTTCGGGTAGTGAAAATCTTATCCGAATCCGTACTTCTTGAACCTGAACAACCCGATACCCGACCCGATGCCCACCCCTGGGTACGCCAAACCGTATGGAACTATATATGCACTTTGTATTTCTATAATGTATGAGGATACGTTGGATATATTTTATTATGCATCGAGCAGTCAGTTTCCTTACAACCACGACTAACACGGCATTGCATCATCTTTTGACAAAGACTTTCGAAATAAATTAGACGAATGTGTCCGACGAAAATAATTAAAACATGTTATCGATATAAATCACACGTTTTTCTGTATATAACTGCCTTTTTTATCTGCTCAGCAGCAATTTTGTACCTGTAAATGAATACATATGGTTTATATCAATGGTTCTCCCCACTTTAATCGTCTATATCAAAGACCTCAGTACAGCTTAATTGATCTAATATATGTAGGAAAATGAAGACGAAGGGTTTGTTGCTTTTAATCTATTAAGGTAACAGTTGATATATCCTTTAGGGTTTGTACTCTGTAGCTCAATTTGATTCACGAATTACGTACTATGAGAAAAGAAAAAGGAATTTCACTAAAATGAAATACAATAAACGATGATCGAATTTTGGTTCATGTGGCATATGTCGTAATGACGGTTCACTACGCGTTCTTGTACTACAATTTTTCAGCCACACAAACGTTCTCCGACATACGATGATATGCGCATGTGAAAACGATCAATTTTAATAATAAATCAAATGATAAATATGTGGTAGTCGATGGGGCATATATATATATGTTGGCCCCTATTTATTGCATGAGCTATCGACGACGATATGCTCATTCATTCTTTCTTCATACAAAGCTAGAAAAGGGAAAGAGAGTTCAAGATATAATTATGGACGTTGTTCAAGTGCTTCACATGAATGCCGGCCTGGGAAAAACCAGTTATGCAAGCAATTCTTTAATGCAGGTAACATATGCATGTATGTATATTTCTATAAGTAAAAGACACTCTATATGATTATCATAAGCCAGCAACTAAGAATAACTTGGATATGCATGCAATGGGTAGTATATAAAAGTAATCTTAATTTGATTAACTCATATTGTCAGAGAAAAGTGATATCGATGACAAAGCCAATAGTCGAAGAAGCATGACCGAGATGTACGACGACACCATAACAGTCCCCCAACGTCGAAGAGCATATGCATAGCAGATCTCGGTTGTTCTTCAGGGCCAAACACTTTCTTGCCCATTAAAGAAATTGTAAGAATTATCGATGACCTGAGGAAGAAACGCGGCCATCATGATCAGTTGCCTGCATTTAACCTTCACATGAACGATCTCCCCGGACAGACTTTAACTTCATATTCCGCATGTTATTACCAAATTTTAAAGCCGAATTAGAACAAGAGATGAGTTTACTTCCGTCCCAATGTTTTTGTTAATGGCGTCCCTGGTTCGTTCTATGGGAGGCTTTTCTCAGCGAAAACCATTCATTTTATCCATTCTTCGTATAGCCTCCAATGGCTTTCAAAGGTATATATATACATATATTATATATATTATATGCATAAAGTTACCAACTTTTCTTTTACTTCACTTGATTTATTACACGATTATAATAAATAATAGGTTCCTCATGGGCTGGAAACTAACAAGGACAACATCTACATCGCAAGAACGAGCCCAAGATGTAATTCGTGCTTACTACGAACAGTTTCAGACAGATTTTTCAATGTTCCTAAAGTGCCGAGGTGAGGAATTGGTCGAAGCCGGGAAAATGGTGCTAACATTTTTGGGAAGGAGAAGCGAAGACCCTAAAAGCAAGGAGTCTGGCCTCGTATTATGGGACCTCATGGCCTCGGCGTTAAGGCAAATGGTGTCCGAGGTATCATGTCATATATGTGTATGTATGTATGTATATATATATATATATATATATATATATATATATATATCATCAAGAACTAAGTCCATTCTATGTACTATATTACATGTAGGGACTGATTGAAGAAGAGAAGCTACACTCATTCAACGTCCCTAACTACACTCCCTCGCCCAAGAAGTGGAGATTGAAGTCATAAAAGAAGGTTCTTTCTATATAAATAGGTTGGAAACCTCAAAGATCAAATGGGCAGAATGTGGGTACAAAGAAGATGATGGGTACGATGTAGCACAGTGCATGAGATCTGTGTACGAGCCATTGCTTGTAGAACAATTTGGACAGTCGATGATTGATCAGTTGTTCGAGAAATATGGAAACTCATCAGCGATTGCATGTCCAAAGAAGGAGATAGGGGCTTCGTCAGTATCACCGTGTCCATGACCAAGTTGTAAGACTCTAATCATTTGGTTAAGCATTTTAAGACATGCCGGATTTACTTTAATGGCTTCTTCGACGTGTACTTGTTTTTCTTGTTGTACTCTTCGCATGTGATTGGTATGTGTTTGCGTTCAATGTATTGTTTCGTCGGTGGAAACCCTACTTGGTTTCTACATATTTATATTTTTTCATTTTTGCAAGTCGAGAAATCTGAATGACTACTTAATTGTGATAAAGCGTTATTATTTAATTATTCACTACTACTTTTGGCACATCATACATGTGTGCAATAAAATAAGCAATCTACACATAAATCCCTACCACCCAAACTACTCATCACTAACTCCCCCCTTCCAATTCATTTATCACTAACTCCCTCTTCAAACGTATCTATCACATAGCTACCCATTGGACAAATATACCCCTGTAAAGCATAAATATTGCAAAATAACCTAGTGAATTCATTTACAGATGATTTGAAAAAAAAAGAAAATTCATGTAAAGAGACGGCGAACAAAAAGCAGAGGAACGAAAAGCAGAGGAACCCAAACGATTACGAGAAGTCGGCCGATTCTCAGCTTCACCTCCACAACGAGCAGCAAACGAGATTAGGGCTTCAATTTTTTCACCTCCACAACGAGCAGCGAACGAGGAGGAGTTACTGTAAGAAACAGCCGCTTGACACCTTCGTTTTTCGACTTTAAGTTTTTGTTTTTAGTGGCATTTGGGTTAATGTAGAGATTAGGGTTTCATAGTTGCATTTCTTGAAGGATTTCATGTCGGGCTATCTTTAATTTTGTGATTACGGCTCGAATTTGGGGTTTATGGAAAATTAGGGTTTAATTATTCCGTTTTTCGAATTGGGAAGTTGTATCATTCAAATTAGCATTTAAGGTACTGCATTTGTGACTGTATTGTACGAGTCTTGGTTGTTTTGGGTACTATAAGTTTCAATACTATTATTTGTGTTTATTTCTGGTTATTATGTATATCGGTGCCATTTGTGTCTGGTTAGTAGTACTGTAAACGTGATTTAATTATTTGATGCCTTGATGCCGTATATCAATTGAACTGGTACTGTTTGTTTATCTTTTTTAGTACTGCATTTCATTATTAATGGTACTGTAAATTCATTATTTGAGTACACGACGGAGCAGAATACAGAGGGCTTGGATTGAGGCGTACATCCTACAATGTCCATGAATAGATACTTCTGGGTTCATTGAGCTTTAGCTTGTGTGGCGAAAGTTTTAGCGCATGTCTTCTCCTATTTGTTGTGCATTTTCATCATCGGTTGTGTTTTTTTAAGTGATGTTATGTATTTAATTTGGCAGCATGTCTTCTAATTCAAAGAACTCTATCAAGGACTTAAGATACAAAAATCAAAGGTGTAAATGTGGTAAGGTGGCGGCGATTCGAGTTGTTGGTGCTATGAAATCCACGAAAGGTAAATATTCTGTAATTGTAGAAATGGAAATTGTGATTTTTTTAGTTGGTGAGTCCAGTAAGTCACATTGAAGATGATACGTCTGGTAGTGAGATGTGCAATCAAAAAGACGTGCTCTCAACACAGAGCATATTGGCG
>JAPQWV010003214.1:0-44106 GCA_027422505.1 Craterostigma plantagineum
GACACTTGTCTGTTGGGAGACAAGTGAATGGTCAGGTGGGGTTCGCTCATGCGTCGTTAGGTCAAGTACGACGTCTTCTATCCTAGGGATTGACCCGGCTGACTGAGGTAGTGCAGTAGTAGTTGTCTCTGGAACATCCATTAGTGGTTGTTCGAGTCGTTCGGCATGTGGTTGTTCCTCGAGTGATTGTTCAGGTATGGTTTGTTCAGAGGATGGTGGTGGTTGGTCAGGGATTGCTTCTTGAGATGTAGTCTGTGGTGCGTGTGGGATAGATTCAGTTTCTGTGGTTTCTCTCGGCATCTCACTCTCTCTTTCTCTCTCGCTCATTTCAGTTCTCTCAGTCTCACTAACCCCTGGATTAGACTCAGGTGGGCTGTCCTGTGTCGTGGGGTGGGGAACTTTGTAATCTTTGCAGTAGGCATCGATATGGTCGGGGTTTGCAAGTATGAGTAACTCGCGAGGGATTGGCATTGCAGTGCGCGAGTATTTCTCATCAGTCTTTCCCTTTTGAAGGTAGCGCAGTTTGGGTGGGGTGAAGTTTTCTTCTACGGGTCGTGATGGTATTCCCGGTGTTGTGGTCAGGAAATGATGGATGATAAGTGAGAACCACCGGGGATATGGCAGATTCTGTGGCCTTTTGGACTTTGTTCGTTGGTGAAGTTGGTCGTCGAGATCAGTGATGATAAGCTTGACAAAGTCGTAATTTCTTCGGAACACGATCCCATGGAAGATGCGAA
This sequence comes from Craterostigma plantagineum, assembly GCA_027422505.1. Lineage (NCBI taxonomy): Eukaryota > Viridiplantae > Streptophyta > Magnoliopsida > Lamiales > Linderniaceae > Craterostigma > Craterostigma plantagineum. Next base: position 738 of record JAPQWV010003214.1, read on the forward strand.
GGATTGTGATATTACATCTATCCCATCCTGACTTGGGTGAGAAGCACTTATTGACAAATGTAAAGAGCGTTCGCCAAGGATGCGGGATAATGGAGTTCTGAAAATGGGAGACAAACTTGATAGGCGTGTAATATCCCATCTTCATCATGTCCTCCAGAAGCTCATTTTCGGAAGCCTCAGGTTCGTAGTGAGGTTGACTTGGCAATCTGAGAATACTCCGAATAAGATCTCCTGTGATGCTAACAGTCTCATTTGCTATTTGGGCCTCGTAGTATATACTGTTATCCTGAGCAATTTTGGTCTTCATCGTCCCCCAGAATTGTTGAAGGTAGACTGTAGGGACTTGGGCCGAGGCCGAAAAAGCATACCCAAGGTGGTGGTTTCTCAGAATGGATAATATAATTTCTTCCTTGCACTTGAATGTATGAAGGTCAAGTTGGAAATTATTGTCCTTGGTCGTTATCCATTTTGAGGTTGGGTAAATCATATCCGTAGGTGTCGTCATTTTTTTTTTACACCGGGAAGTGCGGTTGAAACTGCAAAACGAAAGAACAAAAGAATTAGAGATGTAATATTGTAAACTAGAATAGCAAAAAATTGTTTGAATAACGATTTGGGCTATGAGATAAAATCGTTTAGGTAAAGATTTGGACCATTCCTGTTTGGCCCATTAATGTTGAAAGAGATTTTGGCTGAAAAATTTTCTAAGTATGGTTTGCGGGTTGAAAAAAAATGTACGATTTGTTGTGTAGTGATGAACTTTGCGAATTCTGAAATGGGAACTCAAAGGTTTGCGGGTTGAGTTGAAACGGACTTTGCGAATTGAGCATTGGGAATACTAGGTTAACTATGAGTCGCAAAGTACCAATTCGCGAAGTGTATCTTGCGTATACCTAAATGCGCAAACTTAGAATTCACAAACTTAGAATTCGCAAACCTAGAATTCACAAAGCAAAGTAGTTGAAAAGCAAAGCAAACTTAGACTTCGCAGATTAAACTTAGAATTCGCAAACTTAGAGTTCGCAAAGTAGACTTTGAATTCGCAAACTAAACTTAGAATTCGCAAACTTAGAGTTCGCAAAGTACACTTAGAATTCGCAAACTTATAGTTCGCAAAGTAAACTTAGAACTCGCAAAGTTAGAAATCGCAAACCAAACTTAGAATACGCAAAGCAAAGTTTGCGATTTTGACACGATTCGCAAAGCAGAATGTTTGCGATTTTGACTCAAATCAAATTTAACTTGTGCAAAACAGTTTTTGAGTTCGCAAAGCTGTACTTCGAGCGATCAAACGAAGAATTTAAAATAGAAATTAAAAGCTCTAAATAGCTATAAGCAAACCCAGAAACTCAATAATCGAAACAGCTATCCAGAGATACCCCAATCACATACTAAAAACATTTACAATCATTCATCGATAATCTGTATTTAACAAAAATTCGAGTATGGCCCTGTTCTTCACGATTCGAACCTGCAAAACTGAAAAATAGGGCATTTCATTGTAGAAAAAATATCGAATGATTCCTTACCACCGAAAAGTTTCTGAGAACGTGATTGAGATAGAGAAACACAACGTGAGGACTGGGATATGCTATCGAGACTGTGATTTGAGGTTCGCAAAATTATATCGAAACTTACAGAGATTTGCGATTTGAGAGTGTTGCATATTTGAGAGAGGTTTGCGAATTGAGAGTGGTGTGTATTTGAGGGAGGTTTGCGAATTGTGATGGATTTGGGAAAGTCGAGAACTTATTAGGGTTAAGGACACTTTGCGGGTCTAAAGTGTGAACCCTAGTTTTGAGCTGGGCTGTAAACTTTTGAGACAAAGGCCCACTTTAGATTCGCGAATCGGTAGTTTGCGAATCGATCAGTTTGCAATTTGAGATCCGTGAGTTCGCAACTTGACTCATTGACTGGTCAAAATTGAAGATGGTTTGTGAATAACAGTTGTCTAAATTAATTTCAGTTTGCGAATCTAAATTCTAATAATTGATTTGTAATGAAATTTTTGAAATTTACCTAGGAAAAAAAATGAATGTAAGAGATTTTCAACTTACCAACGATATAAAGAAATCTAATAATGATTCAAATACTACCAATTTGACGCGATCAATCACAAGGATAACATCAAATCTATGGGTTTTTCAAGATCGATTTTCATGATATGATATCCTTATTGGAGAAAAAAAATCTTTGCCTTAGTCAAAAATTCGTCTTAATGTCGGGACAGTAAATGACGTATGTTTCTGTCATCTAGTTTATAAATAGAGATGTCTCAAGTCTCATTGAAGTACCTTCCATCTAAGAACTAACTTATTTCTTATTTTTCTCATTTACAGATGAATTGGCAGAAGCAGGAAGAAGAGAAGAAGCTCGAGGAACATGCAGAGTTAAGACGTAACTTTGAGCATAATTTGGATATGTTGGTTATCGAGATTTTCCTTCTTTTGAGCTTATTCGTTGTTTTACTTGCTGTTCTGCTTTGGGTTTTAATCGGGCATATGAGTTTTTAAGAGTTATGTGCCTTTTGTGTTTGAGAGAGTTGTTCGTGTTTTGAAGAATTTTTAAGAGTTATCTGCGTATTATGTGTTTGAGAGAGTTGTTCGTGTTTTGAAGAATTTTAAGTATTTGTTGAAAAACTCCCCCTAGATGCAATGCCTATCGATTATCTTAAAATTAAATGATTGATGAATTCACTTACTCCCCCTCGATGCATGGATATAGCATTTCTCCCCCTCGATGTAACGCCATCAGCATTGGCGCTACATCGACTTATTGGAAACAAGAAAAATTTATTGAAAATTAAAAGATTAAACTTAAAAACTAAAGTCCTAAATAAATGATTAACATAATAAACACACACAGAATAAGAGAAGTGAAACATAGCAAATAGATAATTATTGAACTGTAGGAAGGCATAATCGAAATTAAAAATTGAGGTTCAACATTCCCAACTTTGCAACTAAGAATTGGAAGCGTTTTTCATCCAATGCTTTTGTAAGCAAATCGGCTAGTTGAATCTCTGTATATACAAAGTACATTTCTATTATGCCTCTTTCTACATGGTCCTTTATGAAGTGATAGCGAAGATCTATGTGCTTAGTGAGTGAGTGATGTACAGGATTACAGGTAATTGCGATAGCACTCTTGGAATCACAGTAAATAGGAATTTTATTTAGATCAAACCCGTAGTCCCGTAGCTGAGTTCTGATCCACAAAATTTGTGAGCAGCAACTTGCTGCAGCGACGTATTCTGCTTCTGCCGTGGAAGTTGACACACAATTTTGTTTCTTCGAGGCCCAACATACAAGTTTATCGCCTAGGAATTGCATGTGTCCAGAAGTGCTTTTCCTGTCCAGTCTGCATCCTGCAAAATCTGCATCAGAATATCCTATTAGTTTCATACTTGAGTTTTTAGGATACCACAGTCCAAGGTCTGGTGTTCCTTTCAAATACTTCAAGATTCTTTTGACGGCATGAAGATGCGACTCCTTAGGGTTAGCTTAAAATCGAGCACAGAGGCATGTAGAGAATAAGATGTCTGGTCGACTGGCAGTGAGGTAGAGCAGTGATCCAATGATTCCTCTGTAATGAGTAACGTCTACGGGTTCACCTAAGTGATCCGCATCTAGTGAGCATGAGGTGGACATAGGTGTGCTCGATGATTTGCTCGTGTCGATCCCATATTTTCTTAGTATATCGTGGATGTACTTTGACTGATTGATGAAAATCCCATCCTGAAGTTGTTTGATTTGTAATCCGAGAAAGAATGACATTTCTCCCATCATACTCATTTCGAATTGCGATTGCATCAGAATGCTAAATTCTTCACAAAGTTTAGTGTTAGTAGAGCCAAAAATGATATCATCCACGTAGATTTGTACAAGCATGATATCAGAACCATCTTTCTTTACGAACAATGTAGTGTCAATTTTCCCTTTAGTGAAGCCTGAAGAGATAAGAAAGTCGGAGAGCACCTCATACCAGGCCCTTGGAGCTTGTTTAAGTCCGTACAGTGATTTGTCGAGTTTGTAAACAAAGTCAGGATGATCAGCATTGAGAAATCCGTCTGGCTGTGACACATACACTTCTTCTTTCAGAATTCCGTTCAAGAAGGCTGTTTTTACATCCATTTGATAGACTGTAAAATCTTTGTGTGCGGCGTATGCAAGGAATAACCTAATAGCTTCGATTCTGGCTACAGGGGCAAACGTTTCATCGTAATCAATTCCTTCCTGTTGATTATATCCCTTAGCAACGAGCCTGGCTTTGTTTCGAATTACAACACCATCTTCATCCTTTTTGTTTTTAAATACCCACTTTGTTCCGATCAGAGTCTTCCCTTTTGGACGAGGAACTAAGTTCCATACTTTGAGACGTTCGAATTGATTAATCTCCTCTTGCATAGCCACTATCCAGTTGGGATCCCGTAGTGCATCAACTACTCGTTTAGGTTCCGTTTGGCTCAAGAAACAGGTGAAATTACATTCATTTGAATGTGATCTTCTAGTCGTTACTCCTGTATTGGGATCTCCTATTATTTGATCTGTAGGATGATGTCGGACCCATTTCTTTTCGTGGGGTAATGTCGTTTCGTCTATTTGGGATTCCTCACTTAGTGGATAGTCGATTGCAGACGTGGTAGTGTTGCCTGATGAATTTGAAGAGGAGGCATCTGTCTGCGTTGTTGTCAAGGTTGTTGGGATCGAGGCTTCTGCATTGGAGGGAGGAATTGTCTGGTCAGGAATAGGTTCTGAATCATGAGTTGACGAACTAGGGCTGGATTTAGTATTTGGAATGGAATCGGTGGGTGGTTTTTTCGGATTTTGAGAGATATATATATGTTCAAAAAGTAGATCCAGATCCAGTTCCTCTTGAGTTCGGTGAGTGGAGCATGTGGGATTGCTTTGTCTAGAATAGTCAGTTGCTTGTTGATCTGGCTTCAAACTTCCTTTGTCTGATCCCGGTTCTGAAGAGTTCCGTTCAGAGGCATCTGACGAACATTCTCCTTCTTCTGTATGAGTGTGAATAAGGTGTGGTGTGCTAGATACTCGTCCCAAACTGCTATGTCCAGTAGAAGGTTCGAGTCCCTCATCAAAGGTGACATTTATACTTTCAATGATCATCCTTCTATTTCTGAGAAATATCCTGTACGCCTTAGATTGTGCAGAGTAGCCTACGAAGATTCCTTCAGTTGCTTTTGGATCAAGCTTGGACTTGTCTTCGCGGTCGTTGGCGACGAAGCACTTGCATCCAAAAATTCGAAAATGCGCAATGTTGGGCAGTCTTCCATTTATAAGTTCATAGGGCATCTTACCAAATCTTAGATGAATGTTAGTGCGATTCTGTGTATAGCAAGCAGTATTCATTGCTTCAACCCAAAGGAAATGAGGTAGTGATGATTGGATGATCATTGTTCGGGCAGCCTCTACGAGTGTTCGATTTCGCCTTTCGACAACTCCATTTTGTTGAGGTGTGTAGATAGCAAAAAACTGTTGAGTAATCCCTATGGATTCGTAGAAGTCACTGAGTTGTTGATTTTTGAATTCTGTTCCATTGTCTGATCTAACTATTTTAACACATCTCTGGAGCAGGTTCTGTGTTGTTCTGATTAGATTTGGAATATGTTCGACTGTCTCTGATTTAGTTCGTAAAAAGCGTACCCAAGTATATCGGGAAAAGTCGTCGACGATAACCAGCATATACCGCTTTCCACTTATGCTTTCAGTTCGCATCGGGCCACACAGATCCATGTGTAAGAGCTCTAGAGGATATTGAGTGGATGCTGTGTGCTTTGTAGGATGTGAAGCTCTCTTCATTTTTCCTTTCTCACAAGCAGAGCACATATGCTCTTTTTGGTACTTCAGTGGTGGTAGTCCAATAGCTAGTTTGTTGATTGACAGCTTGTTGAGGGTCTTGAAGTTAAGATGGGATAATCGCTGGTGCCATAAGTCATTTTGAGTTGAAGTTGCTTTGGAGATTAGGCAGATATCAGTCTTTGGTTTGACAGTTCTAATATCAATGGTGTAAAGATTTGTCTTGCGAGTTCCAGTGAGAAGTTCTTCACCATTGACATTGAGAATTTTGCAAGCTTTCTTTAGAAACACAACTTGGAGTCCAAAATCACTGAATTGTCCTATTGATAAGAGGTTGTGTGTCTGTCCTTCAACATACGAGACTTGTTTAATTGTTAGTCGATTGCATATGAGATCGCCATAACCAAGGATTCTGGCTCCATTGCTATCGCCAAAGCGTACCAGTCCTCCTGGTCTATCAACGTAGTTGCTCAACAGTTCCTTTGTCCCAGTCATGTGTGTGGAGCAACCAGAATCTAAGTACCACACATGAAGGGCTTGCAAAATAAAAACTAGAGGGTTTTAGGTACCCATTGAAATATGGGTCCACCTCTATTATATTCATCAGTCCGTTTAGATTCCCTAGATTTTCCTTTGTTGGTGGATGACGCAGAGTCACTAGTTTTCTAAAGTTGGGATTTGCGTTCCTGCAGTCTGAAGCTTTGGAATCCATTTGTGCACAGGTTTTTTGATAGCTTTTGGTTTTGATTCGTGTCTTGACTTTGTGTTTTTATTTTTATGAATTGTTTTGTGAGTTTGCTTGGTGACATGATCATGCACGGAAAGCTTTGTTTTTGATTTAGAAGACAATTTTTTTGATACATTGCGACATAAAGAAGGTACAAAAGTTTTGGGAGGAAAATACTCAATGACAAAAGGTGTATTGAGATCACAAGTCTCCTTCAAGATATCTTCCTTTTTAACCCATACTTGCCTCTTCAATGGCTCTTTTGTGGGTCCTGAAAATTTCAATGTATTAGTGCAGGAAATTTTGTCATGCGAAACTAAGGTGTATGAAATTGTGTGTAATCTTATTTTTTCTTTAAGTGAAGATATTTCCTGAAGAAGTTTCTGCCTTTCTTCACCAAATGACTTTCTCTCGCTTTCGATAGTGGAGTGAAGATCACCGATTATCTTTATGCAATCAGGCATATATCCTGTTGCATATGTAACCATCGGTGCCGTATTTTCCGAAACACCTGAGGTTTCTTCTTCATTTGGACGTGGAATATCTGATTCAAATTCTGTTATAGCTGGACAACTTCTTACTTTATAGCTATCATTTAATTCTATGTAGTTAAGTGATGTTTGAGTTTTAGTGTGTGTTGATGTCTCATCTTCACTGACAAAAGGCATAAGATTTGCCAGGCAACCTGTCTGCATGAATTTGAGATCATATAGATAAGATGATCTTGATATGCCTAGTTTTAGCTTACATGGGTTTTCAAAACCTAGTCCTTTATGGGGATTATAAAAATCAACGTTAGCTGGTTTGTTCAAGAAGATCGTTTGTTCTGACTGATCTCGTCGGGTTAAAACGTCCTCCAATTTTTTTATTTTGGAGTACAGTCTTTCCCGTTCTTTACTTAGTAAGTCATATTTAATTGTAGCATCCATTGCCTGAATGAGATTTCATTTCCTTTTCTAAATCCTTGGCTTTAGCTTCGGATTTTTGCACTTGTATTTCTAGCTTAGCAATTTTTTCATTTGCCACAATTACACGATTCTTCTCACATGCATAATCATATCTAAACTTATCTAATACTACTAAATTCTTCTCTAAGTTAGCTTCAAGTTCTTTGATTATCCTTTTCCCCAATTTGTTAGATTTATATAAGGATAAAAATTCATTTTTCATCTTAAGTAAGGAATCATAATCTGCTTCACTTACCTCCACTATGTCTGAATTGTTAGAAGTTTCCCTGTCTGACTCGCTACCTTCAGCTCCAGCTCCATCTTCTTCGTCATCTAGTTTGGCCATCAGTGCCACATTCTCATTCTCGTTGTATGAGGTATCTTCAAGCCAATGATCCTCTTCTGCCATTAAGACCAGTCCCTTTTCTTTTTGTTCAGCTAATTGAACTTTTCGGCGATAATAGTTAACGTCCTTTTTCTTGGGCATTCTGCACTCTCTGGCAAAGTGTCCATTCTTACCGCAGTTGAAGCATTTGCCGCCTTGTTGAGGAGTTTCAGAGTTGTTGTCCTCATCCTGAGTCTTTCCTTTAGAGTTGGAGGAAGTTCTTTGACGATTGGAGGAGGAACCAGTCTTCTTATAATATTTGCTCTGCACGAAATTCGAGACTAGAGCGAGTTGCTTAGCAAGATCTTTGAGAGTGATTTCCTGGTCTCCATGTTTCGTAAGATCCTTGGATTCGTCATCAGAACCAGAGTCTTCTCCCTCCTTAACTTGTGACGACTGGATAATTTCTTTGTCCTTGAATTGTTTTCTTGATGATCGTTCAGTCATAAGAGCAAGCGATTCGCTTCCTATTGGTTTGATTTCCTCCCTTCGTTTCTCCACATGATTGGAATGTTGATTGAGGTAGTCGAATAACGTATGAATGCTAACTTTGGTTAGGTCGTTCATCTGTCTTATCATAATTGCAGTAGTCTCCCATTCTGGATGAAGTGATCCTAAGAATTTGATATTGATCTCCATCACACTCTTTGTGACTCCATTCATCTTTAGTTCATTTAGAAGAACAAGAAATCGATGGAAAGTTTCTTGGAGAGTTTCCCCTTTGTTAGCATGAAAGCGGTCATACGAGATGAGTGTGTTTGCCATTCTTGCCATTGTATTGACTTCTGTCCCCTGCATCACAATTCGAAGAGCATCCCACATTTCTTTTGCGCTCTCACCACATTCGAGTTGCATCAAAATGTCATTGGGAATGGCTTGCATCATGTATGATTTCGCCACTTTATCTGCCTTTAGTCGCAGTTTTTCTTCATCACTGCATTGATCAGTAGTTTTCAGGATCCTCTGTTCCTCTCTTGCAGGGGTGGTGTCAGTAGTGGCGGGAATTATGGTCCAATACTGTGTAGGTCCATTGTAAATAGATTCCAGAAGGTTATCAGAATTGTCCTTGCTTTCTATGAAGTTGATGAATCTTCTCTTCCAGACTGCGTACTCTCCATGTTGGATGATGGGAGGTCTAACATCATTTCCCATGCTGAAAGAGTCCATTGCTTGTGTTTTGGATATGATCGTTGACGTGTAATGTGAGGAAAGTTAAATTTGAATCTAAAATTTGGTCAAAATCAAATTCGAGATTTGATTGAGATACGGGTGTGGTTTGCAGAGTTTGGATAGGTATGGAAATTCGCAAATTTGAAAATTTAATTTCGTTTGCGAATTGAAATAGGGACGTGTCACTTTGATGAGAGGATTCGTGAAGTGATGAGCTAAGTTCGCAAAGTGGATTGGAATTAGTGAAGACAATTCGTAACTTGGTTTGAATTCGCAAAGTGATCTAGTTCGAGAATGATATGAGTTCGCAAAGTGGTCCAAGTTCGCAATGTAGTCAGGAGTTCGCAAAGAGTCAATAGGTCGCTAAGTATTTTGAATTCGCAAAGTAAACTGAAGTTCGCAAAGTGTTTCGAATTCGCAAAGTAAGCTGGAGTTCGCAAAGTGTTTCGAATTCGCAAAGTAAGCTGGAGTTCGCAAAGTGAGCAAAGTTCGCAAAGTGATTATATGAGTTCGCAAACTGTCCTGGGTTCGCAAAGCAGTTGTGAGTTCGCAAAGAGTCAAGAGGTTGCAAAGTGTTTCCAATTCGCAAAGTAGACTGGAGTTTGCAAAGTGAAGAAAATCCTGAGACGTTGATCTACGAGAATCTGACGGCTTGGTGACCTCGAACTCGCAAAGTAGAACTTTGCGAAGTGTCGATGCGCAAACTTGAAAATCAGCAAAAACAAGTATGTGAACTTAGAATTCGCAAAGAGGCCATGTGAAATGAAGGAGCCGCAAAACAAAAGAAATCCTTGAGTTCGCAAACCTAGTTCCCAAAAGAAATTCCGTGCGCAAACTCAAGAACAGACTGAGGAACAGGGCTGTTCTTCAAGTGTTTTAGACAGAAATCCAACAAATCTGACACAGCCTCCACGGAAACCAATTTGATAACTCAGAACTGATAGCTACACAAACTTGCCTTAACAAAAACAGAATATCTTCGAGAATAATTGATACAGATGAGTCTGAGCTTTGCGACAGATAAACTACCACACAAGAACTCAACCTGCTAAAATCTTTAAAGCTTGAAATGAAGTTTCCTCACCTACACGCTTGCTCTGATACCACTTGTAATTCCAGATTATCCAAGAACACATCAACAGATTAAACCTTCGTAATATGTGAATAGTGTGCTTTGAGGTTTAGTGTTGAATACGTGAGAGTTTTGCAAAATGGAAACTTGATTAATGCTTGTTAGGGTTTAAGCTTAAATACCTTGAGAGGTATTTAAGCTTATTGGGCCCCTAACAAGCCCATTACAAACACAACCCAATTACATAAGATAATACTTCGTAAAGAAATTACAAGACTTAGAACAATATTTTGGACACTTCTAAAATATTCCTAACACCACCCCCAAAAGACGCTCAAAAGTTTCAAAAGATAGGCCTTGCCGGCTAGGCAATCACGTACCGTGATCGTATGTACCTACAACACGTAACATAAAGGAATGAGCCACCGAGGCTCAGTAAGCGGAAATCATGCATGTATGCACGTGCCCCTTTCCCCATATCGGCAATCCATGCCGAAGCATGTAACGTAATGCTCGCAAAGGCAATCCGCGCCCAAGCACATACTACACCGCAAAGGCGATCCGCACCAATGCACATAACACTCGTACTAACATACTCAGTGCCCTCAGCTAATCTTACTATGCACCATAAAGAGCTCACGTCCACTAGGGATAAATAGACAGCGGTCCTCGCCGGATGGTCATACCTAGGATGCACATCGTTTCTCCTAGGTTGCCATATGTACCCGGGCGTCCCCGACTGCCGGCGATCGCTCACGCTGAGGTTGCCTACACAGGGTTCCACTCTGTGTCGCTTATACCCTCAGGTCGCAACCTACCACCACGGGCATTGCCCTAATATGTTTCATGACATACATAATAATAGAATAACGGGTTGATTTCCTAGTACGAGGGTAGGAGAATGACTCGAGGTAGTCGAGTCCTATATCGTCCCGAGGAACGAAGGAAAATGTTTAAATTTTTAACTTATGCAGAAATCAGAATCACTAGCATTCATCACGCTTTCGTTGCGCCGTTCTGATATTGGACCTATTGAGTCTTAGGTCCCTTCCTAGGAAATTTAGATACGGGTTCCTATTTCGAAAGCTTATCTGTAACGACTACTATTCGCATCGAATATCGATCTGGTGTCGATAAGGACGGCTAGGAATAATTATAAGCCTCGCCACATAAGTAGAGGTTACACAAAGGTGTGCGGCTCCTAAATTTACTAGAAGTTCGTGGTAAGGCTTGAAGTGTAGGTAGGATACCTGTCTCCACAGGTGGGTTCTCCTCTACCCCTTCCGATGTGATTGCATGTGCCCTAGCTGACGCTGTCGCTGGCCTTACTTGCCCCTCGGCCCGACCTCCCACTCCATTGTCTCGGCACGCCCTGGAGAAGTGACCCGTCCTGCCACACTTGAAGCAGTTCTCATTCTGAGAGTAGCAAACACTCAGGTGTCATCGCGTACATCTTCGGCATATCGGTATGGTGGGTTGGAAAGGTTGGGGCCTCCCCTTATTCGGGTTGGACTGTTGGGGTGGTCCGGTCCTATCACCCATTTTTCGCTTTCCCTTCTGAGCTTGGGAACCTTGGGTTTCCGATCTAATAGGGTTGGTAATATCCCTAGGAGCTGGAGGGTTCCGTTCTGGGAATTCCCTTCCTACTATCCCCGTGTACGAGGATCTACGGGGGTCAAAGGAATTATGCTTGTTGATAAAATCATAGAGCATACGCTTGAGTTCAGTAACTTGGTCTTTGATCTCGCGGATTTGATCCGATTGTTGTTGGACCAATTCGGTGAGGTGTAGGAGCATGGAGCTTTGTTCGTTCGTAGGGGATTCAGATGTCACCCCACGACTTGACTCACCCATCAATTTTTTAGACTCGCTAGTCATTCTTCATAGTCAACAAAGAGACACATTATTATAAGCACACGAGCATAGCAATCATAACACTTACAGGCAAGGCTGCTTCCGCGCTTTTGGGTGTGTGTGTATGGACAGTCTACAGAACCTGTGACCGAGGCTCTGATACCAACTTTAGCGACCCTAGCCATCGCTACCATTTCTAGCATAACTCTTAAGTGTCTAATGATACGATAACTTAGAAGATACGAAAATTCGGTAGAAATTTTTCCTTTTTCATAAAGGAGTTCGTGCCTGGTATACGTCAAAAGAATATAACTATGCGACAGAAGAATTTCTTCGAGTTCTAATTACACCCTAATCCTAGTTCATAATTACTCGGGACGGTTGCGATGGCACAGCAAAAGCTCCTATGCGCCCGGCCTCACAGGTCGTCATCCATACACACACGTCCACCCCCAAAGACGCTCGAAAGTTTCAAAAGATAGGCCTTGCCGGCTAGGCAATCACGTACCGTGATCGTATGTACTTACAACACGTAACATAAAGGAATGAGCCACCGAGGCTCAGTAAGCAGAAATCATGCATGTATGCACGTGCCCCTTTCCCCATATCGGCAATCCACGCCGAAGCATGTAACGTAACGCTCGCAAAGGCAATCCGCGCCCAAGCACATACTACACCGCAAAGGCGATCCGCGCCAATGCACATAACACTCGTACTAACATACTCAGTGCCCTCAGCTAATCTTACTACGCACCATAAAGAGCTCACGTCCACTAGGGATAAATAGACAGCGGTCCTCGCCGGATGGTCATACCTAGGATGCACATCGTCTCTCCTAGGTTGCCATATGTACCGGGCGTCCCCGACTGCCGGCGGTCGCTCACGCTGAGGTTGCCTACACAGGGTTCCACTCTGTGTATCTTATACCCTCAGGTCGCACCCTACCGCCACGGGCATTGCCCTAAAATGTTTCATGACATACATAATAATAGTATATAATACATGTACGGCCTCTTTTGCCTAATATATAATATATGCACGGCCTCTTTCGCCGAATATATATAATACATGCACGGCCTCTTTCGCCGAATATATATAATACATGTACGGCCTCTTTCGCCTATCATAAATACATGTACGGCCTCTTTCGCGGATTATATAATACATGCACGGTCTCTTTCGCCGAATATATATAATACATGTACGGCCTCTTTCGCCGAATATATATAATACATGTACGGCCTCTTTCGCCGAATATATATAATACATGTACGGCCTCTTTCGTCTAATATACATACATGTACGGCCTCTTTCGCCGATTATATAATACATGCACGGCCTCTTTCGCCGAATAATACATGTACGGCCTCTTTCGCCTAATATAAATACATGTACGGCCTCTTTCGCCGATTATATAATACATAATACATATATGTATTTTCATAATAGTACGACGACACTAAACGCCGCCCTGGTAGCATAGTGGACAGCCCTTGACTCAACTGCGAGTCGACAACACATGCCCATATCGGCAATGTATCAATCGCTTTCAAGCGATACATCATATATATGCATGCTCGACTCATACAACCCTCCCGCATATGATCGTGTATGCATGTGAGTATGAAATGCAAACTAACTTAAACATTCTTACCATGTGAAAACATATCAATCAAAGCACGTAAACATGTAAGCACATAGGCACGTAGTCACATAAAATAGCCATTCGCAAACAAGTTATGTGTTGTAGTTGAATTTCTACTTACCTGGTATCCTTAGCTACTATGCTAATCATAGTTGTAAATCGCTAACCTTCAAACCCTAAGTATAGAAACACATAAAATTAGGGTTTGTTAGTCTAGTTATAATTTTCCGAAATTGGCTTAGGTTGAAAACCCTAGTTTCGACTTCCATAATTTCGAAACTAAAATTTGAACTAGATCTCGACATCATGTTACTAGGAACTAAAAGATTTCGACATGCTTGGGTTAATAGATCCTGAGTTAGATATCGACATTATAAGCTAAATGTCGAGCTAGTGTCGAGATCCAACATCAATTTCGAGGCTTACACTATACAAAATATCGAGAGATTTTTAACATGAATCTCAATATGAACTCGAGATTTTCCCACCACATTTCGACATTCCATTCCATCCTACTAAACATTTCTACATTAGTACTAATATGAATTTCGACATAAATCTCGAGCTAGACCTCGAGATTTCATACCAATTTCTAAATGACTATCAAAACGGATCTCAAGCTGTATAGTAAATCATATCTCGACATTTCAATTCTAAGCATTTCAATATAAATCTCGAGTTGACTAAAGAATAACCAATATTTCGAAGTCATTATCAACATGAGTCTCGAGATTCTCCTCGACATTTCCTATCTTTATTCCAAGCTTATCCGCCCGATCCATTCACAATTACTACTTAGGTTGCACGATAATCTATGTAAGCTCCTAGATTCGATCAAATCTTGCCTCCTATCGAATGGTTCTTATAATTTACACTATTCATAAGTATAATTAAAATACTATTTCCAATACCCTAACTATGAAGTTTAAACTCAAGAACATATGAATTAATAAGTATGCTAAATTGAATGCTCGAAAGTTCATATCACTCGTTCGATCGAAAGCTTCACACTCTCATATCCCTCAATTCTCAACTTATATGGTCAATTCACCCAGAATTTATGAGTTAGAATTCTTTCTGTTTTAAAATTGTTAGTTCTACTGCAAAGGTGAAGTTACAAACCCCGAAAACATGCTATAATATCCGGATTATGTCCTAATCTAAGTAAATATTCTAAGACGAATTTATACCATAAACTAGGGTTTTTACCGTCTGTCTTACGCCAAAATTCTTTGTGTTCCTTTCATTCCTTTTCCTGATTTCTTACGCTTTTCCCTACATATGACTTAAACAATTAATTTTAGGGTTAGTCTCATTCCAGAATTCCTAATCAACCTCTCGAACAGCTCCTAAGAATAACATACAATAGATATGCTTTAAGTTATAAACCTGTTGGCCCTAATTCTTTTTTACAAATAATCTATAATTGAGGGCTTCGACCCTAATTCACCAATCATACTTAATAACCATTTCATAAGTCTGAATTTATGCTCAACATGTATATTGTGAAATTTTCAAAACAATCTATTGTAACACATAGGAAACTCACGTTAAACCTTGAGATAGCAAGAATATATTAAATTAAATCTTTACATATTAAGTCTCACACCTCACGTGAAACTTCGTTTTATATCTGAGAGCTTAAGGTCTTCCTTTCGTTCTCTTAAGATTCTCTCCCTTATTGTCCTTTTTGTTTCTATCCGAATTTTTGTTGTTACTCTTTAAAGTTTGAAGATATATATTAATGTTTCGATTTTTGCAAGTTAACATGACTAGGGAATGACGTGTTTTTCCCTAAGGTTTAAGTAATGTCATTATTCAAGTTTATCTTTTGAGAATTTGGGCCAAGATAACGTTTTAATCATAGCAAGTCCAACATCCTAAGTTCCTTTATTATTATTATTATTATTATTATTTTATCTAACATAAACCAACATTTAAGTAGTTCATATATCTCATATCATATTTATCATGTAGTCATATAAACACATAAGTCACTTAAAGAACATAAAGCATGAAAGCATCATATCATCGAAAATACTAATTAATCCAATAAAGTTCTTAATTAACGATTTTCATCGCTAATTGAATCGTAAATCCCGTAATTATATTTACGTGTATTACATCCTCCCCCCTTAAAAGAATTTCGCCCCCAAAATTCCGTCGGTTGGAACAATTCAGGGTAACGATTGGTAGGGAGTTGAACTGGCTTGGTTGGGTGATAGAAATTCACCCGGTTGCTCGCAAAGGTATCTTCCTTGCTAGGAAGAATGAAAGGAGTGAATTCTCGTTAAAGGGGAATAAATCTTCCGAACTTTGTACTCCCGAGAGAGGATCAAAGTTATTGACCTCAGCCGAAGGTCAACTCGATCTAAGCATCAGGAAATAGATAGGGGATAAATACAAAGGAAATAAGATTCCTTCTTTGGTTCCCTCTCTTCTTGCGGTAAAAATGATCTTCACGTAGCGACGAGGAATAAAATGTTCAGTCTGGAGTAAAAGGAGGAAAGCAAATTCTTATAAAGATTAAAATAAGATCTTTCCGATTGCCTTGGATTTAATGGGTTGATTTCCTAGTACGAGGGTAGGAGAATGACTCGAGGTAGTCGAGTCCTATATCGTCCCGAGGAACGAAGGAAAATGTTTAAATTTTTAACTTATGCAGAAATCAGAATCACTAGCGTACGGGGTGGATAGGCTGTGTGTAACACCGTAATGTTCTAACGTGCGTGCTAACTGGGTGTTGCAAAAATGTGTACCCCTATCGCTAATAATGCACCTAGGCACCCCCAAATGTGAAAATAATGCTCGTAAAAATCTAACGACTATCCTAGCGTCGTTCGTGGATAAGGCTTGCGCCTCGGCCCACATAGACACATAATCGACAGCAACTAGAATGTAATTATTATACGAGCTAGGAAATGGAACCATGAAACCTATACCCCAAACGTAAAAAATCTCACAAACTAAGATAAAGTTCTGGGGCATTTCGTGGCATTTAGAGATATACCTGGGGCTGACACTAATCACAAGTGTCAACATACATTTGGACGTCCTTGAATATTGTGGGCCAGTAGAATCCACTTTCCAACGCCTTTTGAGCGGTTCTGTTGGCTGCGTAATGCCCTCCGATCTGTCCGTTGTGGCGGTGCCTAAGAATCTGTTTCGTCTATGGGAAGGAGATGCATCGCCATCACCTGACCGCACATCACCTGAAAAGATACAGGTCTTCCCAAAAGTAATACCTCAAGTTAGAAAAGAATTTCTTCTTTTGCTAACTAGTGTACTCCTTTGGTAGAACCCTCGCAACAAAGTAGTTAGCATAATCTGCGAACCAATGAGTGTCGTCACTTACCACCTATATCGAGTACAGGTGCTTGTCTGGGAACCGATCGTGTATTGCCCTTTTCGTCCTCGTTATAAATCTCGGACTCCTCTAGTCGAGATAGGTGATCTGCCGCTAGATTCTTTGCACCCTTCTGGTCCCGGATCTCTATATTGAATTTTTGAAGGAGCAAGATCAATCTGATCAGCCGGGGCTTCGCATCAGGCATTGCTAAAAAGTACTTGAGAGCAGAGTGGTTAGTAAAAACAATAAATTTATATAAGATAAGATATGACATGAATTGTCGAAAGCGAACACAACGACTAACACCTCCTTTTCAGTGGTCGTGTAATTGGCTTGGGCTGTGTCTAGTGTCTTAATCGCGTAGTAAATTGGCCTGAAAACCAAAAAGGCCTAGGACATCAATGAGTGGCCAAGGTGAAGGCCAAGGACAAGGCTCAGGCGCAACGCAGACAGGCGCTGGAGTAGGCCAAACCCAAACTACCACCCAAACTACCCATACAGCCCATACCACGCACCGGACCACCACTCCAACCCACATCGACCCACCATCCTTCACCCTAAGGACGCCTCCGCCCGCACCTATGACCCTCACAAGCCCCTTGCTTCCGGAAGAAGAAGCATGTGGCGCTATGCTCGTGCTCCTTGCGCAGACCCAAGCTACTCCTTCAATAGGTCTAGACCAACCGGGACCATCAGGACACGGTGTCAATCCACATGAGTTCATTGACAAGTACATATTTGAAGGACAGTGGATGGCCCATTCCATGCCCGAGGAGCATCAAAGACAACGGCTTAAAGACGTTCGGCAGTTCCTACAGCAAGCGTCGATGGACCTCAGACGAAGAGCTTCAGGAAGGTAAAGATCATGATCAAGATCCCACAGGGCTTCCAGAGTTGATTACACAACGGGCAGTTTCCCCCACAAGACAAATGCCTGGGACAGTTCGGATCGACACGCCATGGGAAAATATCAAAATCGAAATCCCCTTCCTCAAAGAAGTCAGAGAACACATTTGGAGGTCACCGGATAAAGTCAAGAAGTCGGATGAGTTCGAGCTACGAGGGATTGCTCACTAGGATCAGCAAAACAGAACCCAACTAGGACCAGATGTAAGGCTTGGGATCCCGAAGGAACGACTGAAGAGTCCAGGAGCTATCCCCAATATGCCAACTACTCACCGTCTATTGTGCTAAAGGAGGACTTCCAATACCTCACTACGCCATCGAGCGAGTAGATAGAACTCGAGAAGATCTAAGCGAGAGCGACCTACCGTATCTCCCTGCCGAGGAGGTGTACAACCTCTGCCAGCTTTATGTGGAGAAATATAAGGGTCCTCAAGGCTTCATCAAGAAAGAAGGTCTCGAGGGACTCTACCGGTTCATGATGCGACAAGTCAAGTACTTCGCCGAACACGACCTTCAAATGACTCTGGAGAGCAACATGAAGAAGGTCAACATGACCGCTCCGTTCAACAAAGGATCTGAGATCGAAGGGCTTACCAACAATCACGTGCACATCAGCTCAGTCCTAGGCATTACCTACCACAACCCCATTTCTATGAAAGACTAGGTTGATGTTGAAAATTGAGATTGACAAATTCTGTGATAGGACACTCAAGGTCATCAGGAAGAATATAGAGCAGAGGATGGAAGAAATCAACCGAGGGACAATGCTGAGGATTCATCGGTTCGTGAGAGAACAGCCGCTCCTGATGGAATTGCAAGATGACATTAAGGAGCGCCTGAAGCTGAGAGAAATGCTCAGGAATTTTGAGTATGCACTGAGCTTGCTCAGGTCGTACTACGCCCGACGAGGACAGACAGCACGGAAGAGAAATCAAGCACAAAGGGGGAGATCGTATGATATCTAGTTTAGTTGTGCTTTGATTTAGTTAGTTGTCCTTGTAATTATTGGCGTTGATTGTATTTGTCCTTATTTTAGGACTTGGTTTGTAATTTATACCAAATATGTTTGGTATAAATAGATGTACAAACATTGAGCTTAAAGAGAAGTTTAGAAAATTGATTCGAAAGGCCTGCAAAGAGGTTTTCGATCGAAATTCTATTCTCGATAATTCTAATCGATAACCTTAGAATACATGTCTAGGATCATAGAATTAATAAATTAGGACCTAACATTTATCCTTGCGCTGCCCTAACACGGCCCCCACTGCATAATCACTAGCATCGCACATTAGTTCAAAGGGCAGCCCCCAGTCGGGGGCGACTATAATAGGTGCTGCACTGAAGCGCTCCTTAAGCAGGTTAAAAGCATGCAAGCACTTATCATTAAACTCGAACGGAGCATCTTTCTTCAAGTAATCTAGACATAGGTTGAACAATCTTAATATATCGAATGTAGATCCAAAAACTGAAAAATCATCCATAAATACCTCCATTACCTCAAGTTCGTCGAATATGGCCATCATGCATCGCTGGAAGTGGCTGGGGCATTGCAAAGACCGAATGGCATCCTTCGGTACGCGAACGTCCCAAACGGGCAAGTGAAGGTGGTCTTCTCATGTTCCTTTGGCGCTATAGGGATCTGCAGATATCCTGACAAACCATCAAGAAAGCAATAAAATGAGTGACCGACTAACTTTTCTAACATCTGATCAATAAACGGTAATGGAAAGTGATACTTTCCCGTGGCGAAATACAAAATGTGAGGTGTTGGAAGTTTGTATTTCTTGAGGACCTTTGTATTTCTCCATATAAAGCTAGTAGAGGTTATACACCTCCTCGGTAGGGAGATACGGTAGGTCGCTCTCGCTTAGATCTTCTCAAGTTCTGTCTACTCACTCGATGGTGTAGTGAGGTGTTGAAAGTCCACCTTTAGCACAATAAATGCTGAGTGTAGTTGGCATATTGGGGATAGCTCCTTGAAGTGACTCTTCAGTCGTTCCTTCGGGATCCCCAGCCTTACATCTGGTCCTAGTTGGGTCAGTATATAGAGGTGTCATTCTCTTTTGTTGATCCAGTGAGAGATCCCTCGTGGCTCGAACTCATCAGGCTTCTTGACTTTGTCCAGTGACCTCCAAATGTGTTCTCTGACTTCTTCGAGGAAGGGGATTTCGATTTTGATATCTTCCCACGACGTGTTGATCCGAACTGTCCCTGGCATTTGTCTTGAGGGGGAAACCGCCCATTGTGCAATCAACTCGGGAAGCCCTATGGGATCTTGATCGTGATCTTCACCTTCCTGAAGCTCTTCGTCTTCTAACAAAACTAGGTCCACCGATGCTTGCTGTAGGAACTGCCGAACGTCCTTAAGCCGTTGTCTTTGATGCTCCTCGGGCATGGAATGGGTCATCCACTGTCCTTCAAATATGTACTTGTCGAGGAACTCATGTGGATTGACACCGTGTCCTGATCGTCCCGGTTAGTCCAGAGCTATTGAGGGAGTAGCTTGGGTCTACCAGGGCCACGAGCATGGCGGCACTTTCTTCTTCTTCCGGAAGCAAGGGACTTGTGAGGGTCATAGGTGTGGCCGGAGGCATACTTAGGGTGAAGGATGGTGGGTCGATGTGGGTTAGAATGGTGGTGCGGTGCGTGGTATGGGTTGTTTGGGTAGTTTGGGTGGTAGTTTGGATTTGGTCTGCTCCAGTGCTTGTCTTCGTTGCGCCTGAGCCTTGTCCTTGGCCTTCACCTTGGCCTCTCCTTGATATCATAGGCCTTTTCTCCCCTTCATGATGATCATGATCATCTGGATCGTCATGTTGACGTCGTGTGCGGGAGCTGTGGCCTCGACAAGACTGAGTAGGTGGCTCAGGATGGTCCACGAGATGCCTGTATAGGGATTCTTCCTGAGGGATTCGGTTGGGAAGGCTAATAAGGCGGGCGAAAAGAATGTCATGGAGCTCGGTGATAAGAATGGTGTATGGGCTGATAAGGATAGAGGAGTCTGCGAGTGTGTCGGTGGGAGTGGGTTGTGGGGTTGGATGTGTTCGTGCTGAAGGACCTTCTGAGACGGGTGCTTTCCCGGTGTCGTGCTGGGATGTCTCGATGGAAGCGAGCACTCTCTGCATTATTTTGTCTGCGAGTGGGTCGGTGGGAGTGGGTTGTGCAGTCTGGAATTGAGCTTCAGCCACGAACTGGACGGACGCCTCCGTCGAAGACGGACCATGTCGACTGATGTAGCCTGTTAGCAAGCCTTGAGCAGACACCGACTCCTCAGGTTGGTTCGGAGTCACTTGAGGTTGTGACTGTTCGAGACTTCCACCCAATCCTTGAGTCGAATTTTGAAGATTCTCCTCTATGGGTGTTTCGGCACGATCTGAACCTGCGAACCAGATACCGATAGGTTATGTTGCGTCTCAAAATTGAGCGAAGGAACGTCCGCAGCACCTACAGAGATGATCGGCACGGTGTCTGATGTGATGGTGATGGTGGTGAAGAGGGACTCTATTTGTATGCTTAGTCTTTTGGGAGTCCGTCCTGTTAGCCTAATCTCCTCACCGGACACCGCGTCTGATGAGGTGGTTGTGTGTGGAGAAGGTGCACGCTCAATGTCCTCACGAGCCTGGTCCGTCACCTATGCAAGTGAGCTTTGCCCCACTTTAGCCTCGGACTGTGCTTCTTGTAGAAGAACCTCCTCAATAGGCTCTTCGAGCACGCCTACTTCCACTTGAAATGTTTCTGCTGGAGCCGCTTGTTCCAACTCTTAGCCACAGCATCTATCAACGTGGCATCTTCATATGGTATTTGTATGTCCTGAGTTGGAGGCTCCTGCTCTAGATCCTGGGCCACTGCATCGATTAATGTGTCCTCATGGCTTGAGTGTGGTTGTTGTTGAGGGCTCACATGAAAATCTATCGGGGGCCCACGTATCATCTGCTCAGTGAGATGGTGTTCCCGATATTATCTCTGGTATTCGTCTCCCGTGGGGTCCGCGAGCTTGGGGTTGTGGAAGAATTTCAGCCTTGGTGGTTGATATTTTCCTCCAGGAGGCAGGCGAGGGATGTTCTGCTCGTACATCCCATTTGTTGTCGGATGATGATGGAGAACCATCTCGCAGATGGCACATTCTTTGACCATTTGTTCTCCTTATGTCGGATTTGCTCAGCGAGATCATTCCATATTAACTGAGCGAAATTGTAGTTGCGACAGAAGGCGATGCCATGGAAAATCCTCAGAATGTGCTTGTTGTCTTTGTCGAAGCCAGCGTGCTTCTGGGATAGACACTTATATATGACTCCAAAAGGTGTCTTACACGGATGAGGAATCCCTTTGCTCAACACTTGGGCAAGTTTGGTGAGCGACGGATGGTATCCCATCTGAGGAAGTCTTGTATCAGCTCCGCATCAGTTGGAAGGAGGTCGTAATTTTGGCTGAGAGGGAGGTCGAGGAGAAGTCTGAACTCACTCTTGCTCAGGCAGGCATGCCTCGTCCCTAGTACCGTTGTAAAGTGGTAGGCCCCGTCCATGATGAGGCTCTTCATCAACCCCCAAAACTGATGGCGGTAAACCATCGGCACTGAGGACCTCATCGTGAGAGCATGCCATAGTGGATGACCTTGTAGTATAGACACCATGATATCGTCCGGACTCCTAAAGGTGGTCAGGTCAAGTTCGAAATTGGTGTCGTGTACGTTGAGGTACAGGGCCTTCTCGTAAATGTGCTTGTAAGTAGGATAATAATCCATCTGAAACACAAATGTAAGTCATTAGCTAAGTTTAAATTGAGTCAAAATTCAAATTCATCAAACCACAATGAGGAAGCATGTTATTGCATATTTGAGAAAATAATTTCATTTCGACATTGTAAGGCCTATGAAATTTTTTTGTAAATTTTCTTAAGTTTTCAAGCACTGTTCACCCCGTGCTTTTGCCGCGCGAGAATTGAGATTCTCCATTAAAAAATTTGCGATCGAAAAAAAATTTATTCGCTATTGATAGCTACAGTGAAAGGACTTACATATTTTTCTAAGTGTTAGAACTTAAGATATGGTATTGTAGCCGAGAAATTTTACGATCGAGAAAAATTTCCGCATAAATTTACGATCAAGAAATTAGATTTCTGAGTAAATATACGATCGAGAAAGTTTTTCGCGTGAATGAAATCTTCGCTGTGAAAATTAGCGAGCGAGAAATTATTTTGATTTGAAAATGAAGTTTTTGTTGGAAATTTTACGATCGAGAAAATAGTCAACGAGAAACTAAGTTAAACAACGAGAAAATTTTCGATCGATCAAAATTATCGTTGCGTGCTTTTACGATCGAGAAATTTTATCGTCGAAAAATTAATTTTATCGCCGCTAAAATTTTTGACCGAGAACAAAATTGAAATCGAAATAATTGTTTTCTACTGTAAGTTTTACGCTCAAACTTTTAAAAGAATTGCATCTTTATCTATTCTTCTCATTAATATTTCACTTGCATAAAATCAAAATTGAATTTCTAGTTTGTCAGTAATTTTTGAAATACCTTATTTATCTTAATGACTAACAAAATTTTGCGATCGAAAATCTTTCACTATGCACACAATAACTTAATCAAATTGAGATTCAATTCGTACTGTTTGCGATCGAAAAAGTTCTTCGATGCCTTTAAACGTTGAAAAATGCAGTTTTAGTCGTATCATTTAATGTACCTAAAATAACGCAGAATCTAAACTCAAAACAATCAAGAGACCTCTCATTCCTATGCAGTTTTTAACCTAGATTATACTTAGAGATTGGTCTAAAACACTGCACACAAGCATTCGAGTTCTCAGAATGTGAACTGGCGAGAAATCAACACAGGATCATGCAAAATATTTCAGAATACAGATGCGAACGAAGTTTAAATACACGATAATTCCTAAAAGAAGTCAAATCTACCTTCTATAGACGAAAATCGGAGGTAAACTCGAAATATTTGAAGAGTTTTGACGTTTGTCTTTTGAGAGAGAAAAAGTTTCGCACGAATATTTGACTATTGAATTTTGCGACTGAGGGTTATAGCGTGTATTTAGGGATTTTCGACTGCAGGCAACGATTTTGTTTTGGTCTGATTAGACGTTTTATGAGACTTAGAAAATTTAAGCCCATTACTCTTTGTGATCGAGAAACTTACGATCGAGAACTTCCTTTGGTTACTGTTCAATTTTTGCTCGACAATTTCCGATTGAAAAATTATCGTTTGGTTCCTGTTTAATTTTCGCTCTTCAATTTGAAAACGATAATTACTATAAGGTCCCAAAATCAATTTTCGCTCGAGAAGCTGCGATTGAAAATTGCAAAATTCGCTCTAATTTCTCGATTGTAAGTTTTCCTATGTTTTTCAGATTGATCCTAAGTGTAAGAGTAATCCACATAATTGCTCCCCCTATATATATTAAAATAATCGCAATTAACTCCCTGTAATTCATGTTAGGGACAACTGGCTCCATCTTCAAATTTTGTAAATCTGAAATACTTAGAGCAAAAGATGTCGAGATGATTAGAGTTAATTTTTGGAAGCAAATTCTCTATTTAGGCTCCCCTGACTTTCTATACCAATGTCGGGAGCTCCAAATCGCGACGATTCGTGAAGTCCTCCTCAGAAGTGCGTTGTACACGGAAAATCAAATTGAAATTTCTGCAACACTTAAGAGAAATATTCTCAAAAATATTTGAAGCCTAAGGCATAAATTTTGTAAATGCTCCCCCTCAAATAGTGCACCTCCGTTGATTTATCAAGACAAAATGTAAATCAATCTAAGTAACAATTATTATGAATATGCAATTTATCAAGATTAGCCTAGATACATGGTCCCCTAAACATGTAATTATAATATAGCGCGAGGGTATGAGCATGAACAATATCGCATTTAATCAATTCCGTGTAAATGCAAATTCCATTGCATATTAAAATGTGCGAAGTCCATTTTTTTTAATATATACTTTTTTTCGTATTATATTAATATTATTACTACTATGGGGTAAGATTATTTTGCAATGATTATTGTCTGCCGTCAAGTATGTCGTCAAACTAAAGAGTCCTAAGTTCATAGAATGATCCATTTCAAACACTTTCACTAGGTTCACTCTAGCACTCGATTATTTTTACCTTGGGATTTTTATATTGTAGAGTATCAATTTAATTGTGCTTGATTTCATTAGTTGTCTTTGTAATTAGGGGTTTTTGTTTAGTAGTCCTTAGATTAGGACTAGTTTGATATTTATACCATATGTTTGGTATAGATAGTTGTACATACATTGCGCTTAATACAGAAAATTAGAGAATTGATCCGAAAGGCTGCCAAATCCAATTCTAGAGAGAGAAACTCAGAAATCTTTCTCTCACTACTCGAATTCTCTCTCGTGTTCTTCATTGAAGGCTTTCGATCGAAATTAACTTCATTCAATTCTAATCGAATTCCTTAGGATTTGAGTCTAGGATCATAGGAGTTGATAATTGAGGACCTAACAATTGGTATCAGAGCAGATTCGTTCTGTTTTGAATCGAAATTGTCAGAAATCAGTCGAAATTTTTCTGGAACTGTTATGTGCGAAGAACAGTTACACGCGAAATTTAATTTCGATTGATAGCCTAAATTCTGTGCTTATTTGATCTGATTTTGATGTTTCTGTGCTCGCATAAGTAGTTTAGATCAATTGCGATTAGATAAGTAGCGTTCGGAATCAGGATTTAGATCGAATTTTGATTCTGAGATTTTACTGTTTGCGCGAAGAACAGTTTGAATGTGTTCTGATTTTTGCAAAATTGAATATCATTTGCTCCAAAACATGCTTAATCATCTCTTCGTTAGAATTCAGTAGCTAATTTCGAGCATATACCCGCAATTTCATCGATCAATTCTAAGCATTGCTTGAATTCTGTGTTAAATTTGTATTCTTTGAACTGTCGCGTAATTTCATTTTTCTCGCTAAGTTTTTCGATCGAAATAGATTCTCGATTTAAAAACTACGTGCGAAAAATTTCTCAATTAGGATACGAATTAGAAACAGAAGTCGCTACTGCTAAGGACGATTTGAGCATAAAAGTTTTACGAGCGTTATTTCAGCGAGATTTTTTTTAGATCTATAATAGACTTTTCGTGCGAAATATTTTTGATCGAAAAACTTTCTCCGTCAGACTCTAAAGTTTGACTATGCGATAAATATCTTTTAGCATCGCAAAACTCTTTCGGTCCAACAATTTATTTTGACTTCGCGAGAAACACTCTAACTGTACTGTTTCCCAACGATCGAAATAAATTCACACACTGAGAAAGTTTCTCGACCGAAAGACTTTAGGCAAATTTTTCTCGCTCGACAAACTTCTCGTATACAGTACTAGACGCCGAAAGCAATGTCATTACGTTAAAATCAATGAAATTATTTTTGATCAAACAGTTACGATTGAATCAAAAATAATTCTCGATCATTTTTTTAAAAAATCAAACGCTACTAACAAATTTGCTACTTGTGAAGGATATTAATCCATCCATCAACACTAAGAAGATCTTTCATCAACTCCACCACAAAGAAAGAAAAGATGGATGCATACTCACTAGAAAACGACAATCGTCCGCCGATCTTGCAACGCGGTGAATATACAGTCTGAAGAAGCCGCTTCCTAAACTTCATAGCTCTGAAAGATCAGGCCGAAAATTTATTGCAGTCACTCCAAGAGGGACCTGCACAGTTTTGGGTCATCGTAGCTGGTGATGACATGGCTACTCCTCCGATTCCCGCTACTAGGCGACTTAAGGAACCTAGGGAATACTCTCTAGAGGAAAAGTCCCACGCAAAGGCTGATCTGATAGCCATGAACACGGGCATGCAAGGAATTCCCAACGACATCTATAGACAGATAGACAGCCTCCCAACGGCTAAGGGAATGTGGGATGAGTTGCATAGGATGATGCAGAGGACGGAAGTAGGCATCACGGCCAAAAAGGTGAATATTATCACTGCTTATGACTCCTTCAAAGCAAAGCCGAAGGAGAGACTATATGATGTTTATCAAAGATACCTCACTCTTCTCAACGAGATGAGGAAGATAGAAATCTCAAAACGAACACGGAAACAAATATCAGATTTCTATCCTCTCTGCCCTCGGACTGGAAAAAGATATCCACTCAACTTAGACAAAACAAAGATTTGGAGGAGTTGGACATCCATGCAGTCTTTGATAATCTCGCCCAACACGAGGAAGATGTTTGCGAGACCCAGAGAGAGCAGAAGGGCAAGCAGGTTGACAACACCGTTGCTCTAGTCTCAGAGAAGTGTGGAACAAAGCCTCGCAAAGAGAAAATCGTTAGGCCTCCCTCCTCATCTGAGTCAGAAGAAGATTCAGAATCAGACGTCGAGCCAAGTATGAAGGCACTGGGGAAGCAGTTGGCTTTAATCGGACAAATGATGGGCAAGAAGTACTTCAAGAAGAAGTCCTCAACCTCGGCCAACAGACTTCGGACCTCAAGCTCTAAAAACAAGGAACATGCACCAGAGAGCTACGAAGTCAAGAACACCAAAGAGCCCAACAAGTGCTTCAACTGTGGCAAGTCTGGTCATTTTGCCAGAGAATGCACTCTTCCCAAGAAGAGAAATGCTAATTACTACTCCAGAAAGCTTCAACTCACGAAGCAGAAGGAAGCAGGAGTAGTCCTCATGGCAGAGCAGGACCACTGGCTCGAACACACGCCAAGTTCTGGAGAAGAGAATCTAGCTCTCATGGCACGCCTGGACAACGACAGTGACACCGAAACATCCAACCAGACGGACAAAAATGACGATGCATCCATCCATCACAAGAGGTAGTCTCTTCTTCCACATTATTGACCATGTTAGAATCATATCAAGAACAATATGCTAACATGAAACATGAGCAGAAAAGTGTTAAGGAAGTAGATGATAAATCTTTCTAGGTCTCAGGAGAAGATAAATTGTCTCAAATCAGAACTTCGAAGCTCTAGTGCTAAAATAGAAGAACTTACTAAGAGCCTGCATTCTAGAGAGACTAGTCAACCTCCAATAGGACAGCATAGCGTAAAGATTAAGGAATTAGAAGATAGGCTAGCAAATAACTACAATTGTTTGGTTAGGAATCTCAATGAGAAAGCCACCTTAAATTGTAGGATAACCGAAGCTACCACTAAGATCACTAACTTTGAAGCTCAGTTAGAAATATCTAATACTAAGGTTAGTGAGCTTAGTAAAGAACTTAATGCTTGTCAAACTGCTAAACTAACGGTAGAGAATAATTATGCTCTCCTAGGTGAGGAACGTAAGAAGTTATATGCGAAAATCAATATACATTAGATGATATTGTTACGCGTAGGGGACAATATAAACAGGCGATATTTTTAAACCAGCCCAAGGATGTAGATTTCTATAATCCAAAAGAAGGCATAGGTTTCACTAACCCACATGTTCTACGGTAGAAAGAAATATACGATATTAAGTACATGGGTTTGGGAGTAACCTCTCTTAGAGATTTTACTGAATCGACATACCAAAATACTTTCGATTCATCCATGAGAAAAGCCTCACATGGGCCTGAAATCCCCTTTCACTACACAGCACTAAATGAAAGATACAGAAATATGAAACCATCATTAACACCTGTCTCTGACTTACTTCAACTTCCTGACTCTCAAACAGTCACGAGGAAGCCGAAGCCGTTCATTATAAAAATTCTCTCTACAAACCTACTAGAATAAAACAAATAAAGGAATCCCAAGCAAAATTAAATAAAGAAAGAGAGAATTTCGAAGCTGAAAAAGAAAAAAGGTAAAGAGATGGAAAATCTCAAAGCTTCCTCATCCTCCCAAATAACCTCTGACGCTATTATGAGAAGCGTGAAATTTGAAAAATCACCTTTGAAAGATCAAAATTGCATTGATAAGTCTGTTAAAAGTGCTAAGACTAAATCTATTTTACCCACGTCTATAGGGAGCGTAGGGCAAGCACTAGAACCGAAGGCGAGAGTGTTTAATATTTAGAAGGAGCTAGTAGATTTGAGTATGTCTAAGAATGTTACTCCTTCTTTACAAATAAATGACACTCGTAGAAATAAAAGAGTCATTTCCTCGTTTCAAATAATTGCTTCGACATGTACTCTACAGCCTACCATTCTTAGAAAAACTAATTTCGAAATGGGCTCTACATCTGAAGCTAAAATTAATCAATCTGAAACAAATGCCACTGGGAAGACTCGTAGGAAACAAGATCCTGCCATAAAGAAAGCTTATGGCTCTTTACATGCCTGTTCTCACCTAAGCTATTCCGTAAAGATTGAGTCCCCCAAGCACCTTAGGATATTATCAAAACAAAAGATCTTTTCCTTGATCAAGTCTACCAAAGCATTTGTACATGCTGAAATTAACCTTCCCTGCAAGGCTCAACCCAAATGGGTTCCTAAAACTCCGCTTAGGACGACAAAAGCCGAAAAGGCCAAGTCACCTAAAGAGGCAACACCCAAACCCACTTCTCCGAAAGTGCAATGGGTTATCAAAACTCCCTCGAGTAATAAGTTATGAACCATATCTGGACCTAAATCGGTATATGCTAATCAGAGAGGACCCATGTTTAAGTGGGTACCTAAAGCTCCCTAACTTGTTTTTGCAGATCCATCATTTGTGGTACCTCGACTCTGGTTGCTCCACACACATGACTGGGAATCAAGATCTGCTGAGCAACTACAAAGACCGACCAAACGGCAATGTCAGATTCGGAAATAATGACTCAGCTCCCATTCTTGGATGTGGAGATATTATCTTGGAAAATATGACGATAAAATATGTCTCGTATGTCGAAGGCCTCCGCCATAACTTGTTCAGCATAGGCCAATTCTGTAAAAAAGGATTTCAAGTGGTCTTTCACACTGACCGGTGCAGAATTTTGGATAGATAGGACACAGAACTCCTCTACGGACTTCGAAAATCCAATCTTTACACGATCAACCTGATGTCCATGCGGCCCTTGACAGCTATATGACTCATCTCCCAGACTGTTTTACAGAGGAACAGCTTCTAGAAAAAAGTTGGTTCACGGTCTTCCAACTATACAATTACAAAAGGAGCATCAATGTTCGGCGTGTCAATTAGGAAAGATGAAGCGAGCGTCTCATCATGTCAAGCAAATTGCATCTACCTCTCGTCCATTGGAACTAATACACATGCACCTCTGTGGGCCGATACAGACACATAGTATCGATGGACGCAAGTACGTGCTAGTGATCGTCAATGACTTCTCTCGCTACACTTGGACAAAGTTCCTCGGAACCAAAGATGAGATAGGAGACTTGATTATCAACTTTGTGAACACTACTCAGAATCTGCTGCAACAGACTATTCAAGTTATTCGAACAGACAACGGCACTGAGTTCAAGAATAAACATCTCAGTGAGCTTTATCAGAAACATAGAATTAGTCAACAATTCTCAGACGCAAAAACACCTCAACAAAATGGGGTCATTGAAAGGAAAAACAGAACTCTAGTGGAAGCCGCCCGTACAATGCTCATGCATTTCGGCCTTCCACACTTTCTTTGGGCTGAAGTAGTCAATACCACCTGTTTTATCCAAAACAGGACGGTGTTTCACAAACGGTTCAACAAGACTCCATACGAGATTGTAAATAAGAGAGTACCCAACATCTCATTCTTGTGCTTTGTGGCGAACGATAGAGAGCAACGTGCAAAGTTTGACCGTAAAGCATTCGAGGCAACTTTCGTCGGGTATTCTTCAACATCAAAAGCGTACAGAGTATATTTCAAGTCCAACCGCATAATTAAGGAAAGCTATAACGTCACTTTTCACGAAGTGAACGAGATGGCTTTTGAACAAAATAGTTCAGGACCCGTGCTCAACCCGTTGGCTTCTGAAGATAACATCTCAGAACCCGTATTCACTGGTGTGTTGGCACAAGACCAACAGAAGATGGAAACAAATCAGCAATCACCGCCAGACGAAGCTCTAAGACTTGTGCTAGAAGACTTGAATTCCCTCTTTGAGCCTCTATATCCGCCAGTTAACGTCAATTATAAACCCGACGAGGCCGATGTACCAAGCTATTCAACAGTCCCTACCCCACTAGATTCAGACTTGCCACAGAATAATGAAGATCCTACCGTGGGTGTTGAGGAAGAATCATCGGAGTCGCTCCCTCCAAGTGCCGATTTGGAACTTCTCCGCACAAATGAACAATGGAGATAAGTGGAAATCTAGACCCACAAACGGCTGATGCATCATCCTCTGCTTGCCACATGAGCTCAACTGGACTAGAGCTCACCCGGTTGATCGGATAATTGGTGAGCCTTCGAGCGGAGTAAGGACACGACATCAACACAGTCTTTTCAGCTGCTTTTTAAGCCAAAACGAGCCTACTAAGGTAGCAGACGGACTCTAAGACCCGAATTGGATAATTGCAATGCAAGAGGAAATCAACCAATTCGAACGTCTTTTCAAGTGTGGAAATTAGTACCCCGTCCGCATGGAAAAACTATCATCGGAACAAAGTGGGTAGTTAAGAACAAAAAGAATGAAGATGGCGAAGTGATCAGGAACAAGGCACGATTAGTTGCACAGGGATACAACCAACAGGAAGGCATTGATTACGACGAAACGTATGCTCCTGTTGCCCGAATTGAAGCCATTCGTCTCTTCCTGGCTTATGCGGCTCACAAAGACTTCAAGGTCTATCAAATGGACGTTAAAACCGTCTTTCTCAACGGCGTACATAAAGAAGAAGTCTATGTCGCTCAGCCAGACGGCTTAATTGATCAAGAACACCCTGATCACGTCTATCGATTGGATAATGCTCTCTACGGACTAAAACAAGCCCCACGTGCTTGGTATGATGTCTTGAGTGACTTCCTCGTAAAGTCTAGATTTATTCGAGGAACAATCGATACGACCCTCTTCATCAAATGGCAAGACAAGGATCTGATGGTCGTTCAACAAATCCAAGGCTCTGCAAGAAGTTTGGAGATCTCATGAAGAGTAAATTTGAAATGAGCCACATGGGAGAGATGCAATTTTTCCTAGGACTTCAAGTCAGGCAGCTCGATGATGGCATATTTATCAGTCAAACAAAAGACATTAAGGACATCCTGAAAAGGTTCCATCAAGATCAGAGCAAGCCTCTCATCACTCCCATGTCAACAAGTTGCAAGTTGGATGCCGATCCCACAGGAAAATTGGTCGACATCACACTCTATCGCAGTATCATTGGATCTCTTCTCTACCTCACTTCTAGTCGGCCGGATATCATGTTTTCCACTTGTCTTTTGTAATACCCGCAAAATTTAAAGCGGGTTACGACAGAAATTTCAAGATTTTTAGCGAAGAAAATATTAGGAATAAAATTTCTAATAAATATTTATTAAAGAAAGTTTGGATGAAGCTAAATAATTATGGGCATAAATAAAAGTATGGCTTAAATAAAGGATTCAAATAATACTATAGACCTAAATAAGTAACCTTGTTTAATGACAAAGGGATAAACAAAAATACTAGTATTTGGATGGCTAAGAGTTTTGAAATTATGGCCCAATGACTAAGTGGCCGAATATTAAAGCCCAAAACTAAATAAGGTAACTTAGTGAAAAAGGAAATCAACGTAAGTATTAGATCACTAACTTGTCCCATCATCACTATTATCGAAATGTAGGAACTACAAGGGGCAAAATAGATTGTTATACAAATTAGTAAAAAAATAGGTTTTAAGGATTTAGAATACATATATATGTAGTATATATAACATCGATTTCTTAGTTGTAAAGGAAATAATACTTAATGCATGGATATAGATAAGGATCGACTAAGCACCTATGTAACATGGATATTGCTACACGCAAGGTATAGCTGAAATAAGCGAAAGATATAATTATTCAGATCAAAAAGAGAAACCCACGAAAACCTAATCTAAGAGCGAAGGAAGAGAAAGAACAATTCAAGTTAAGCTACGAAAGAAGGTATAATTCTTTCCATTTGATGTTATGTTTTATTCCTATGTTAATATATTCTCATAATGGTTAGGATAAGCTCGAATGAACATTGGTTACTGATTAGAGTATGGTACAAAATAAAGTTGGGTAGCTTCTGGGAAGTAATTAGAATTCCTAGGATATGCATACCGTTATTGAAAAAGCTCAAGTTCAAGGGTTTCAAGTATAAACTTATATTAATATGATTACCTAGGTTGTATGTATACTGCGTTTGAAAAGATTGAAGTTAAATTCAAGAAGGAGAAAGCAACTTTGAGTAGCTAAAAAAAAATTAAGGCTTTCGGTCGAATGTAACAAGCCACATGAATTTTCGGGGGATTTGAGTCAACTAAGGTCGTTTGATCAAAGCTAGGGTTTCTTCTAACTTTAAGCTAATTTTGACCAAGTCTCAAATAAAATCTCGGCGAAACATGAAATCGGGTGATTTAAGGGATAGAAAATCGGGCAATTTGGGTGGTTTGCGGACAGTGCAAATCGGACGATTTGATGACTACACAAATCGGACGATTTGCACCTTAAATGGATAGCTCGGCGATTTAAAATAACAAGAACCTCAAATCGGGCTAGTCAAGGAATCGGGCGAATATGAGAGGTGATAATGCTCAGCGAAAATGAAGTCGATGCATACTATAATCGGGCGATTTGATAGCCCATGAATCGGGCGAAATCCTTTCCATGCATGATAAATAATCGAGCGATTTGGAGGCCATGTAAATCGGACGATTTACACCTCAAGGAAGCCTCGGCGATTTAACTTAGGAACACCATTGATAATCGGGTGATTTGGATGCTAGGAGAAATCGGGCGAAATTGTGACATAAAGTGAAGCTCGGCGATTTACAACAAATCGGACGATTACTCAAGCTGAAAATCTCGGCGATTTCAATAAGTAATTAATCGGACGATTTGAGCTGTGAAGTAGAACCACTCGGCGATTTCCATTTAATAATGTCTCCAAATCGGGCGATTTCTACTCAAGTATTTTAATACAATAATCCCTTACACTATTCAATATATAATCGGAACGATTTATTAATCAATCGGCGATTTAACTTGGCTTGAGAACATTTCAAATCGGCCGATTGGGAGCTAACAAATCGGGCAATTGGTGACTTAAATAATCGGACGATTTCATATCATGAAATCGGGCGATTTGTCTTTTGACCGATTTGGAGATTGTCTGAGTTAAACAAATCGGTCGAATTAGATATCATACATAATCAATTTCCGCCGAGACTTCTAGGAATTAGGGTTGACCGTTGACCAATGAATTAATATATAAATATAATTACGTTAGGCAATGTACAATTCGAAAATGTGTACCTATACTGATGTTATTATTATACCTAGAGAATCGGTCTTTGGAGGTTCCACCGGACTTCGACAATAATTTTAGCAGGAGGACAGGTAGGTGGATCATCCATCTACAATGCGTAAACACAAATGTGTTTTATGTGCTCTTATGTGATTCAATGATTTCTGAGATTTACGTGATTTATGTGTTTACGTGATTTACGGACACTTCATGCGAATCATGTTTATATGAAATTCTGTTTATATGCATGACACGTGCATATCACGTCAGGGAGAGATATGAATTCCACCGTATTGAAATGGTGATGATTCGAGGTATTGGTAAGTGGGTAGATTGAGAATATTTTGTGACCAGTTAGGCTCACAGGATTCCTGGCGGAGACAGACGTGATCGATCTGTCTACTCGAACGTGGTCGGTTCGAGGTGCACACCGCCAGAAGGGATACGGGTGTTATCACCCATGATATATATATATATATATATACTTATATATGGATTCGGGCGCGTTATCGCTCATGATTTATGGATACGGGTGTTATCACCCATGATATACATATATGGATTCGGGCGTTATCGCTCATGATTTATGGATACGGGTTTAATGACCCATGACATTGGATTCGGGTGGAATCACCTGACCACCCATGATATTTATTGCGCGCGTGAGCCTAACTAGGGCCCTGTATCGTATATTGTGAAATAGGAATGTGGGAAAAGAAAGAGTGTGTATCATATCACGTTGCGAGGTATTGGGATTGGGATGGAGTGCACACTTGCATACATGCATTTTATTCACCTACTGGGCAAATCGCTCAGTGTTTACGTGTTGTAGGTACTGAGTCCGACGCCGATACGCGTCGTGACTGAGGCGGCTGGTGGCGGTGCTCCACGGACTTTTGAGGGCGAGGCGGTACATGGATGAAGACCTGTGGAGCGGCATTAGAATTTTGACCTTTTGATATTTTGGAGCTACGCCCTTTTGTACAAATATTACTGTGTAAGATAATATTTTGTTATATTATAATATCTTTTAAGAAAAAGTTTTTGTTAGACGGGTCTTCCGCGACTTACGTTGCGAAAATCCGCCAATAAACTTAATTAGAGAAGTAGGGTCGCTACAGGTGGTATCAGAGCTTCGGCTTTAGATTCTGCAGACTGTCCATGTACCGCCGCTCAAAAGCCTGGAGAACCAGCCTGGCCTGTAAGTTTTAAGATTTGACGTGACTACTTGGTTGTTGATTTGTGTTATATGATTTGGTGATTGCATTAAACTATGTGATTATGTGTAACTATGTGACTTATGTGGAATTTTCGGGCATGAGTTATATTTTGAAAATCCTTGTGTCTGAACTTATATGTATGCGAAGGTGTCTGTACATATTTTTACCATGTGAAGACACGAAAGTTCTAGAAGAGAATTGGGGCACAATCTTGGGTAGCTTACTTGTATGTGACCTAGCTTTGATTTTTGGGTAGTTCAGTTTAATTTTCCAATAGAAAATAAACTTTTGGACCTTAGCCGAACTAGATTTCCCGAGTATTGATTTTAATAGAATTTTCTGGTAGAGCTGGAATATTTTGAGGGAGATAATCATTTAATTATAATACTGCGTTTTTATTCAAGTATGCCCAGAGTGCGCAGCGGAAGCGTGGTAGAAATAGGATTGGTATGCCTAGAGAATGCAGAAAATAGACGGACAAGTCTAGTCGTAGAGCAGATGTCGAGCTCCCTACCACTGAATTTCAGGACGAAATTCTTTTAAGGGGGAGAGGATGTAATACCCGCAAAATTTAAAGCGGGTTACGACAGAAATTTCAAGATTTTTAGCGAAGAAAATATTAGGAATAAAATTTCTAATAAATATTTATTAAAGAAAGTTTGGATGAAGCTAAATAATTATGGGCATAAATAAAAGTATGGCTTAAATAAAGGATTCAAATAATACTATAGACCTAAATAAGTAACCTTGTTTAATGACAAAGGGATAAACAAAAATACTAG
Organism: Craterostigma plantagineum; assembly: GCA_027422505.1. Lineage (NCBI taxonomy): Eukaryota > Viridiplantae > Streptophyta > Magnoliopsida > Lamiales > Linderniaceae > Craterostigma > Craterostigma plantagineum. The sequence goes on from JAPQWV010003214.1 coordinate 36,936, forward strand.
TATTTGGATGACTAAGAGTTTTGAAATTATGGCCCAAATGACTAAGTGCCGAATATTAAAGCCCAAAACTAAATAAGGTAACTTAGTGAAAAAGGAAATCAACGTAAGTATTAGATCACTAACTTGTCCCATCATCACTATTATCGAAATGTAGGAACTACAAGGGGTAAAATAGATTGTTATACAAATTAGTAAAAAATAGGTTTTAAGGATATAGAATACATATATATGTAGTATATATAACATCGATTCTTAGTTGTAAAGGAAATAATACTTAATGCATGGATATAGATAAGGATCGACTAAGCACCTATGTAACATGGATATTGCTACACGCAAGGTATAGCTGAAATAAGCGAAAGATATAATTATTCAGATCAAAAAGAGAAACCCACGAAAACCTAATCTAAGAGCGAAGGAAGAGAAAGAACAATTCAAATTAAGCTACGAAAGAAGGTATAATTCTTTCCATTTGATGTTATGTTTTATTCCTATGTTAATATATTCTCATAATGGTTAGGATAAGCTCGAATGAACATTGGTTACTGATTAGAGTATGGTACAAAATAAAGTTGGGTAGCTTCTGGGAAGTAATTAGAATTCCTATGATATGCATACCGTTATTGAAAAAGCTCAAGTTCAAGGGTTTCAAGTATAAACTTATATTAATATGATTACCTAGGTTGTATGTATACTGCGTTTGAAAAGATTGAAGTTAAATTCAAGAAGGAGAAAGCAACTTTGAGTAGCTAAAAAAAAAATTAAGGCTTTCGGTCGAATGTAACAAGCCACATGAATTTTCGGGGGATTTGAGTCAACTAAGGTCGTTTGATCAAAGCTAGGGTTTCTTCTAACTTTAAGCTAATTTGACCAAGTCTCAAATAAAATCTCGGGGAAACATGAAATCGGGTGATTTAAGGGATAGAAAATCGGGCAATTTGGGTGGTTTGCGGACAGTGCAAATCGGACGATTTGATGACTACACAAATCGGACGATTTGCACCTTAAATGGATAGCTCGGCGATTTAAAATAACAAGAACCTCAAATCGGGCTAGTCAAGGAATCGGGCGAATATGAGAGGTGATAATGCTCAGCGAAAATGAAGTCGATGCATACTATAATCGGGCGATTTGATAGCCCATGAATCGGGCGAAATCCTTTCCATGCATGATAAATAATCGAGCGATTTGGAGGCCATGTAAATCGGACGATTTACACCTCAAGGAAGCCTCGGCGATTTAACTTAGGAACACCATTGATAATCGGGTGATTTGGATGCTAGGAGAAATCGGGCGAAATTGTGACATAAAGTGAAGCTCGGCGATTTACAACAAATCGGACGATTACTCAAGCTGAAAATCTCGGCGATTTCAATAAGTAATTAATCGGACGATTTGAGCTGTGAAGTAGAACCACTCGGCGATTTCCATTTCATAATGTCTCCAAATCGGGCGATTTCTACTCAAGTATTTTAATACATTAATTCCTTACACTGTTCAATATATAATCGGGCGATTTATTAATCAATCGGCGATTTAACTTGGCTTGAGAACATTTCAAATCGGCCGATTGGGAGCTAACAAATCGGGCAATTGGTGACTTAAATAATTGCACGATTTCATATCATGAAATCGGGCGATTTGTCTTTTGGCCGATTTGGAGATTGTCTGAGTTAAACAAATCGGTCGAATTAGATATCATGCATAATCAATTTCCGCCGAGACTTCTAGGAATTAGGGTTGACCGTTGACCAATGAATTAATATATAAATATAATTACGTTAGGCAATGTACAATTCGAAAATGTGTACCTATACTGATTTTATTATTATACCTAGAGAATCGGTCTTTGGAGGTTCCACCGGACTTCGACAATAATTTTAGCAGGAGGACAGGTAGGTGAATCATCCATCTACAATGCGTAAACACAAATGTGTTTTATGTGCTCTTATGTGATTCAATGATTTCTGAGATTTACGTGATTTATGTGTTTACGTGATTTACGGACACTTCATGCGAATCATGTTTATATGAAATTCTGTTTATATGCATGACACGTGCATATCACGTCAGGGAGAGATATGAATTCCACCGTATTGAAACGGTGATGATTCGAGGTATTGGTAAGTGGGTAGATTGAGAATATTTTGTGACCAGTTAGGCTCACAGGATTCTCGGAGACAGACGTGATCGATCTGTCTACTCGAACGTGGTCGGTTCGAGGTGCACACCGCCAGAAGGGATACGGGTGTTATCACCCATGATATTATTATATATATATACTTATATATGGATTCGGGCGCGTTATCGCTCATGATTTATGGATACGGGTGTTATCACCCATGATATACATATATGGATTCGGGCGTTATCGCTCATGATTTATGGATACGGGTTTAATGACCCATGACATTGGATTCGGGTGGAATCACCTGACCACCCATGATATTTATTGCGCGCGTGAGCCTAACTAGGGCCCTGTATCGTATATTGTGAAATAGGAATGTGGGAAAAGAAAGAGTGTGTATCATATCACGTTGCGAGGTATTGGGATTTGGGATGGAGTGCACACTTGCATACATGCATTTTATTCACCTACTGGGCAAATCGCTCAGTGTTTACGTGTTGTAGGTACTGAGTCCGACGCCGATACGCGTCGTGACTGAGGCGGCTGGTGGCGGTGCTCCACGGACTTTTGAGGGCGAGGCGGTACATGGATGAAGACCTGTGGAGCGGCATTAGAATTTTGACCTTTTGATATTTTGGAGCTACGCCCTTTTGTACAAATATTACTGTGTAAGATAATATTTTTTATATATATAATATCTTTTAAGAAAAAGTTTTTGTTAGACGGGTCTTCCGCGACTTACGTTGCGAAAATCCGCCAATAAACTTAATTAGAAAAGTAGGGTCGCTACATCTTTGTGCCCGCTTTCAAGCCGATCCCAAATAATCCCACATGCTCGCGGTGAAGCATATTCTTCGCTACTTAAGGGCACAACTACCTTAGGACTATAATATCTTAAAGGTACGAACTTCAAACTCATCGGCTATACTGACGCTGATTATGCAGGTTGCCGAATGGATAGGAAAAGCACCTACGGTGGCGCTCAATTTCTAGGAGAAAAGCTAGTCTGCTGGTCATCCAAAAGCAAAATTGTGTCTCAACTTCGACGGCTGAAGCTGAATACGTCGCAGCCGATAGCTGTTGCTCTCAGATGCTATGGATGCGGACTCAGCTTCGCGATTATGGGTACAGTTTAAAAGATATACCCATATATAGTGATAGCCAAAGTGTCATTGTGATTACCTGCAATCCTGTTCACCATTCACGCACGAAACACATATACATTAGATATCACTTCATCAAAGATCACGTAGAAAAAAGCACCATTGACATGTACTTTGTCAACACGAAATATCAATTAGCCGACATTTGCACCAAGGCATTGGATGAAAAACGATTCCAATTTCTTGTCGGAAAATTAGGCATGTTGAATCTCCCGTGATATGTGCATTACCTTATCTTCTGTGCTATCACATGCTCTATTCTATGAGTTTTCCATGCTCATTTGTCTTATCTTGCGTGATAATAATAAAAAAAAATCAAGTATACATGTCGCGACCCTACTTCCTAATTAAATAAGTTGGCGGATTTCCGCAACAGAAGTCGCGGGGGACCCGATTTATTAAAAACTTTTAATAAAATAATTTACATTTCATATCAAAGGTCGGGTTTTACAAAAAGCGTCATTTTTACACACCGGGCCGAAGCCCCAAAATCTAACCCGACTAAACTAAACTACGCCTCTCCACAGGTCGCGTCCCATGTACCGCTCCGCCCTCAAAAGCCCGTGGAGTCACCGCCGCCAGCCCGCCTACAGCTAACCCTGACACCCATCGGTGTCGGGCGCAGTCTCACCTATAAAATAAAACCCTGAGCAAAAACGCCCAGTAGGTGGCAGTAAAAACATGCAATGCATATGCGTGCGTGCACTCAACCCAATCCCATGTCCTCACACATGAAATATGCACGCTCGACCTATCTCACGTCTCATCACATATCAGGGCCCTAGGCTAGACTCGGCACCCACGCGCGCATGGCAAGGTACGCCATAATCATGCGGTAGCCTACGCCGGCCTCGCCGGGTCGCTCCCTCCGCTCACAATCTCAACCCGACGGTGTTACACCTTGGTGTAACTCCCCGAGTAGTCTACCACTACCCGGGTAGACAGGAATCTCACATCTGTCTGCCGTCCCTGAGCCAATAAAATATCGGTGGTGTACACCTCGGGTGGCTCAATCCCGAGTAGATGGGTGTCGCAAACCCCCTCTCCCACCAGGTGCCCTATCGAGTCTAAACCTGACTACCAACATCGGTAACTCTACCCCACTCATCCGACACCGTAAGGTGTCGCCGTATGAATACGGTACATCATCATCACTCTCACCCGTGCATGTCGTGATATGCATAAAAATCAATCACATGAACACATCACACTTCATACAATAGTAAATAGTAAAACACGGAAAATATTATATTTTATTAAAATCCGATACTAGGCCGATGGTTTGAAATTCCAAGAATAATATTTTTATAATTTAAAATATGGGTTGACCCTAAAATATATGTTATAGTACGAAAATATTTTATTTTAAAGTGATTTGGGCTTAAAACCATTTATTTAAAATATTTGGATACTGTTTTAGGGTTTTTGGTAAAAAGTCGGGCGATTTAAGTTGTGCAGTAGAAAAATGTCGAGATAGTTAATAGATGGATTTCGAGGTGAATTATAAAAGATGTCGAGTTACCTATTACAAAGATGTCGAGCTGCATATTTGATAGAAGTCGAGATGTATAGTGAAGGGACTCACATTTCTAAGGTTTGTATATCGACATTTCTAAGTAAGAACTCGACATTTTCTTGGTATGTCTCGACATTTACATTATATCGACATTTTACAATGATTTCGACATTTTACAATGAACTCGACATTTTACAATGATTTCGACTTTTACAAGGAATGATGAGCTCGACATTTTCTTGGTATGTCTCGACATTTACATTATATCGACATTTTACAATGATTTCGACATTTTACAATGAACTCGACATTTTTAAATGACTTCGACATTTTTCAGAAATCATGGTCTCGACATTTATGAGGCTTCGACATCTTTTACAGATTTCGACATTTTTCAGAAATTCAAACATTCTTCGTCACATACACATCGATCAAATCATCCATCTCATGAACTCATATATTGAGTCCAAAATCACGTTAAAACACATAACAAACATACCCCGAAAATTATAAGAATCATGAAACTTCATCTTAAGAACTCGAGTGGCCTTCTAAACGAATTCTAAAGAATTTGAGGAAAATCATACGGGTAGTAGGGGTTTAAAACCACCTACCTCACTTCCAAGCTAAGTTAGAATGATTCTTTGTGAGGTTGAACTAGCCGAAACTCTTGGTCCTTTGCTTGGTTCGACTCACTATAATTCGGCTTCATTTAAATCATCCAAGCATATAAATGATTAAAAGAAATCGTAAGCTTATGGAGGATTTAAATTCAATAAACTAGGTCCTTACCTCCTTAAGCTCGTTGGAATTTAATGGCTCACAAATGAAGTTTTCTTCCATTTTTCTTCTTTCTTTGATATTCACGTTGAAGTTGAAGCTTTGCAAATGGGGGTTTTCTTTTTCTTTTTGTTTCTTATCTCACGTTTGTTTCTTGACCAAATAATGAATATTTTATGCAAAATATCTAGGAAAGGCATGTTCTCAACGTGAGGTTTCCCACAAATTAAGGACTTTCCATACTTATCCTATTATTTAATTCTTTTGGGTCAAATTAATCATCTCTTGGGCCTTCCTATTTATTCTTTGGGCCATCTTTGTTTCCTAAGTTAATTACTTCACAAGTTGGCTTTATTTAATTAAATTTGGGCTCTACTATATTTGACCTTTTATTACTTGTACTTCCTAAACAATCGGCCCAACTAATATTTTCGGCTTACTCCCGAAAATTCGGTTTCGTTTGGAAATCATCTTCATTAATTTTCGAATATTACAACAATAATCCCGTATTAATTTTACGGGTATTACATCCATCCCCCCCTTACAGAAATGTTCGTCCCCGAAATTTAAGTCGTCGTAAACAACTCGGGGTATTTTTCTCTAATCTCATCTTCTCGCTCCAAGTGGCTTATCCATTGTCTGGTTCCGCCACAAGACCTTTCACTAGGGGATATTCTTGTTTCGTAGTCGCTTCACCTCGTGCATATTAAAATCTCTACCGGCTTTTCTTCATAGCTTAGGTCCGGGTTTCAACTGCTGATGAAGCGTCTCACTTCGTAGCACAGACTCGGATCGGAACGTACTTCCGTAACGTAGAACGTGGAAGAACATCATGGACTTGTGCTAGCGATGTCGGTTAGTTCTAACTGGTACCGACTTCGCCGACTCTTTTCAAAATATGGAAGGGTCCTATGTATCTCGGACTCAACTTTTCCTTTTACGTCCGAAACGCTTAAACACCTTCATAGGTGATATCTTGAGGAAAACTTGATCACCTTCTTTGAACTCTAACGGCCTTCGTCTTTTATCCGCGTAATTCTTCTGACGACTTGGGCCGTTTGCATCCTCTCCCGAATTTTACTAACAGCTTCGGTCATCTCAACGAACCATTTCAGGACCTAATAACGCTCTTCTCGCCGATTTCATCCCAATGTACTGGGGATCGGCATTTACGCCCATACAAGGCTTCGTAAGGTGCCATTCCCGATCGTCACACTGAAAGCTGTTGTTATGCGAAAATTCGATCAACGGGATGTATTTACTCCAGCTTCCTCGGAAATCCAGAACACACGCCCTTAACATATCTCTCGAGCGTCTGGATCGTTCTTTCCGATTGCCCGTCCGTCTGGGGATGATAGGCTGAACTAAACGACAGTTTGGTCCTTAAAGCCTTCTGCCAAGCTCCCCCAGAATGAGATAGAAATCTTGAATCGCGATCGGAAACGATCGACATCGGAATCCCATGTAGTCTCACTATTTCTTGAATGTACAGTTCTGCAAACTTCTCCATGGGATATGTCTGGTTTATCGGTAGAAAATGGGCAGATTTCGTTAATCTATCAACGACTACCCAATTGCATCATG
>JAPQWV010003215.1:0-44096 GCA_027422505.1 Craterostigma plantagineum
GTTCCGAAGGGAAATTCAGCAAATTCGTGATGTCCTAATTTCTCAACAAAAATCGCCACCATCGCAACACTCAGACCTCATTATGACGACGACGATCGCATCTTAGACTGGAGATGGCAGATCTGCATTCCGATTCAAATGCAGAATCGGTCTTGTACGCCACTAAATGGGAGAGGATATGTCCGAGAGAAAGTGCATATTGGATAGTGAGCCCTCGGTTGCGACTTGACGCAATGGGTTCGCAGCTAGTCCATCCTTACCCCTTACAAAATGACCGCGAAATCTCCTCATGAATCAGCCGAAAAATCCCGACAAAATCAGTTGCGCTGCTGCGTTCGCTGCCATATCCCCCATCGCTCGGCGACGTCTTCCCGTCGCGAACTCACCATCAACAGCCCAACATCATGAATGGGAGGGGAACCTTTGCTCGATCACCATCAACACCAGAACTGTTTCCTACACAATGAAACTGAAAAGAAGCTTGGATAAGTGATCGCACGGTTGTGCTTGCAGCCCTCGTTCTCGCCGTACAAATCAGCTGATGGATCTGAGCGGCCCGACTGACTCGATCGCCATCAAAAGATCAATAAAACGCCCGATGCCGAAGAATCCAACACCAACTACAACCGCATAAATCGACGATCAAAGTCACGTCATCAACACAAAATCCTAAGCGGAATATCTCGGAGAGTCGGAGAAATCGGCATGATCCACGTCCCACCGAAGGTATCCAACTATGTATCATTGATGTCTTTACCTTATCTTCTCAATGACGCAGACATCTCGGCCCGAATCGATGGCGATATGTTTGAAGAACTATGGAGCTCGATTGAAATGAGAAAACAAACAGAAGTCGAAACAATGATTGAAACAGATGCACCATCGACGACCGTGACTATAATCGTGACGAACATGGCCAATCTTCACTGAACAACGGTAGACCGTTGTCTGCGACTTCGGACCCGGTTGTCACGAGGACAAGATCGCCAAAGCTGAACAGATGTTTTCCCCACGCTTTTTGAGGATAAGAAATACATCGAGCCGATTAGAGGATTTCGTATTTGGGGTTGTATTTCTCGGCCGAATATTATAATCGCCAAATGCTGAGGCACCATCAGACCCGCCCAGAAACTCTCTCCAAGACCACCTCGAGCAACAGAAGTCGAGACAACCATCAGACCTCCTCTACGACGATGTTGGTCGCATGTGAGATTGACGAGGGCAGAGATACCGCCGATCCAAACGCAGATTCGGTCTGTAAGTTTTTCCACATTTTTGAGTTCGGGAGAAAATAATTAGGTGATGGATTAATTCTATTAATTTGTTACGGAGCACATATGTTAAAAATCTGAATTCATGAGGTCAGAGGAGAAAGATACGGAACATTAAGTTACTGAGGTTTTATCGGGGTTGAGCTATGCATGCTTATGTTTGACGGCTTCGAACATCTTGAATTTAAAATCTCGTGAGAACTACAAAGACTGATTGGGTTTGTGAATATTTTTCGAATGTATACCTATCTTGGAGCTTGAATGTTGAGGGACTGACCAAAATTTGAAGATATATTTAACTCTCATGGTTTTCGGCGAGTTATATGAGTACAGGAATTCCCGTTGGCAACATTACGAGTGTTAGGATATGCGGAAAATCCCCGATAATTATTTTGCCCGAAAAATGACGATAATAAATAAACGAGACGAAAAATAAATTTGGACAGTGACACGAGATTTACGTGGTTCGGTCAGATGACCTACGTCCACGGGCCGGAGGGAAGAACTTCTTTATTATGTGGAGTGATTACAAACACGTACACTGACGTGGTACAAAAGCAGCTACAACAATATTAGGAATAGGCTACAGAAAATAATCAGAGGAGAAGAACGAAGATCTGTGTGGTGGTCTTCTTCTTCTGCCTTGTACCATGCTATTTATAGGCGAGCATCCGCATCAGCTTCGTTTGTGAACATAGGAAAAAGAACTACGGCTTCTTTTGACAATGCATTAGCAGCCCATGTGAAAAATATTCAAAGCAACATTAATTGACTTGTGATTGTAGGCTTGGACGGTTCCTACCAAAGGTCACTGTCAAGAATCTCCACCTTGACCTTTGGTTCCGTAAATTACTCCACCTTAATTAGTAACTCTTTTATCTCCCTCCGACCTTAGCCCCCATGGGCTAGTTTCACCAACTTTAAAACACAATCAAGTCCAAGCAATGCTGAACTTGGAAACTGAAGAGCCTTCGTAAACATATCCGCAGGATTATCCTTCGTGTTGATCTTCTTGATAAACACCTTCTTATCTGCAATGATATCACGAATAAAATGATACTTAACGTCAATATGCTTAGTCCTTTCGTGATACATCTGATCCTTAGTCAAATGAATCGCACTTTGACTATCACAGAAAATCGTAATAACTCCCTGATTCTGAGTTAATTCACTAAATAACCCTTTCAACCACAAAGCTTCATTGATCGCATCAGTAATCGCCATGTATTCTGCTTCAGTAGTAGATAACGCCACTACACGCTGTAGAGTAGCTTTCCAGCTAACTGCACAACCTCCAATACAAAATACATAACAGTAAGAGATCGTCGTTTATCGAGATCACCTGCGTAGTCCTGAATCGACGAAGCCAACGAGAGTATCACTGTTTCTGCCAAACTCCAAACAAAAGTTTAAAGTACCCTTCAAGTATCTGAGAATCCACTTCACTGCTTGCCAGTGTTATTTTCCTGGATTAGCCATATACCTGCTAACAACACTAACAGCCTGTGAAATATCAGGACGTGTACATACCATTGCATACATAATACTGCCGACTGCATTCGAGTAAGGAACTTGTGCCATGTACGCTTCTTCCTCATCTGATGATAGTGACTGAGCAGCGCTTAGCCTAAAATGGCTAGCAAGAGGAGTGCTGACTGGTTTGGCATAGTTCATGCCAAATCTCTCCAAAACCTTTTTTAGGTAACTTTCCTGGGTCAGGTATAACTTACCAGCTCCTCTATCACGTCTAATCTCCATACCAAGAATCTTCTTAGCTGCTCCCAAATCTTTCATCTCAAATTCACATTCAATAAGGCCTTCAACTGGTGAATTTCTGCAAGATTCTTAGCCGCAATGAGCATGTCATCAACTATAACAACAGATAAATGAACGAACTGTCATTTAACTTCCGGAAGTAAACACAACTATCATACTTGCTCCTGGAGAAACCATGACACCAACATGAAAGAATCAAAACGTTTGTACCACTGTCTTGGAGATTGCTTTAATCCGTATAAGGATTTCTTCAACAAACAGACTTGGTCTTCTTTTCCTTCAACTATGAAGCCCTCAGGTTGCTTCATATAAATCTGTTCATCTAAATCGCCATGTAAGAACGCTGTCTTGACATCAAGCTGTTCTAACTCCAAATCATATATGGCAACGAATGCAAGTAATACACGAATAGAGCTATGTCTACAACATTTGAGAACACATCATTAAAATCAACACCTTGTACCTGACTATAGCCTTTCGCGACTAATCGTGCCTTATACCTTGCTTCGTCAGAACCAGACAAACCTTCTTTCTTCTTGAAGACCCACTTACATCCGACTATTTTCTTTTTCTTCGGCGGCGGCACAAGAATCCACGTTCCATTCTGTGCAGGGACTCCATTTCTTCATTCATCGCTACCAGCCACTTATCAGAATTATCATCGCTTATTGCCTCCGAATAGGTAGAAGGTTCGCCGCCTCCACCTGTTTCTTGCGCCACTGATAAAGCGTACGAAACTAAATTCACGTACCGCTGTGGTAGTCGAATCTCCCGCCTCTCCCTATCTCTGGCTATAGAATATTCCTGCTCGGTGCTTTCATCTTCAACAGGATCTGAATCAGGTTCAGGCTCACCCTCTTGATCTGTTGAACTCGTAGCAGGGTTATATGAAGGATCTTTGTTGATCTCGAGCTCCACCTCGCTGTGTACACTATCCTTCTTTTCTTGATTAGAGGGATTAGTAGACTCTTTGGAAGGATGTAACATAGCAGACTCGTCAAAAGTAACATCTCTGCTAATATAAATTTGGGTGACTTGGGATCAGGATTATATAGTCTATATCCTTTCACCCCTGAGCGCACCGAGGAAAATACACTCTCTTAGCTCTAGGTTCTAACTTTCCCTCGTTTACGTGCATATAAGCTGGGCACCCCAAATATTCTTAAGTTGGAGTAATCAGCAGGATACCTGACCATACTTCCTCAGGAGTCTTGAAATTGATCAGTGAACACGGTGAACGGTTGACAATATAGCACGCTGCAGCGATAGCTTCAGCCCAAAAATCATTTGTCAACCCAGCGTTGGAGATCATACATCGAGCTCTCTCTAAAAGCGTCCGGTTCATGCGCTCGGCAACTGTTGAGGCGTCATTCGAACAGTGTGATGTCGAGCAATACCTTCATTCTTGCAAAATTCGTTGAACTCGTTTCCACAAAATTCTAAGCCATATCTGTCCGCAACCGCTTGATCTGTTTTCCTGTCTGTTTTTCAATCAAAGCTTGCCATTGTTTAAAACGTTAAGAAACATCACTTTTCTGCTTAAGAAAATAGACCCAGACTTTCCTTGAAAAATCATCAATGAAAGTCAACATGTATCTTGCACCACCTTTGGAGGGAACACAAAGTACCTTTCGTCCAAGTACATCAGAAGGACCCCATACATCAGAATGAATATAGTCCAAAGTACCTTTCGTCCTGTGGACTGCTGGCGAATTGAAGCTGACTCGTTTCTGCTTCCCAAAAATACAGTGTTCGCAGTCCATCTTACCAGTACTTTGACCGCAAAGTAGGCCCCGCTTGCTTAAATCGTCAAGCATTTTTCTCCCATGTGTCCAAGTCGCATATGCCATAATCGCGTAGTATCAACCTCCGTGGATGTCGAAACTGCAGCGGAACCTGTAACTGTAGTTCCCTGCAAAACATATAAATTTCCAGACCTGCAAGCTTTCATCACGACAAGGGCACCTCTGGCAATCTTTAAAACTCCACCTTCACCTGAGAACCTGCACCCTTGAGATTCAAGTGTGCCTAAAGAGATAAGATTTCTCTTCATATCTGGAACATGTCTGACTTCTGTGAGCGTTCGGATGATTCCATCGAACATCTTGATCCTAACTGTGCCTTTACCAACAACTTTACACGAGCATCATTTCCCATTAGACATATCCACCATCGAATTTTTCATATGTGGAAAAATATCTCGACTCCGACTTATGTGGTAAGAACAACCCGAATCTAAGATCCACTCATTATCAGACCTAACAATATTTGTAGTTGCTACAAAAATAGTTCCATCGTTCTCATCAGTAGCTACACTAGAGATAAATGTATTGTAGGACGTTTATCGTAGTAGTAAATTGGCTCATAATCGAGTTTTCGAAGTCATTTTATGCACTTATTAACCCCATTTCTACTTATTTTTGGTATTATAAGGCTCTAGGACGAGTTTCGGGCAAAAAGGAGCGAAAACGAGGCAAAACGGCGCGAAGACGATGAAAACTGGTGAAGGTCACGGCCGTGACACATGGTGCACTAGGCCGTGACGTGGGCAGAGAGCTGGAATGAAGATGGTCACGGCCGTGACACTTATTGCATCAGGCCGTGACCCATAGCAGCATCAACATTAGAAAATTCATATCTCTCAATCTAGACCTCGGATTGCGAATCCCTTTGGTCAGAATGAAGATTGGGAAGTCTTCTATCTATGGTTAAAAGTTCAGGTCAATCGGAACTGCCGCAAAGCTGTTGAGAGGGTCACGGCCGTGACGCTACTGCACCAGGCCGTGACGAGCGGAAGTGAGCTCAATTTTTGCCCAGAAATGTCACGGGCCGTGACCTATCTTGTCCTAGGCCGTGACAGTGTCGAATTTCACTATAAAAGCCCAAATTCGACCCAGAAAGGGGGAACTTACCAGAGATCAACCCTAATCCTTCTAGAGACGAAAAATAGCACAAAAGAACACAGATTTGCGTCCCGGGCACGAGAGACGGATCATCGACGAATTCACGCCCAATTTAGCGAAGAACGAAGAATCATCAACGCTTTCATCACAGATCATCCGTATATCAAGATAATGAATTCTTCACCGTTATTCCTTATTTCTTTCGCTATTTTCCCGTCGATTATGCGTAGCTAATTCTCCTTTGTGTTTGGGATTAGATGAACGCTAGGATGTTTCGTAGTTAAGACTTATGATTATCGTGACTATGTGTTTGACTATTTATCGTTCTATGAATTTGTTTCGTTACTTTAATATGTCTATGTGTTAAAGTAATCGTATGGAAAACGTTTAGGGCGACAGCTAAACAACGTTTAGGCCGTTCGTAGAAGATAGGAATCGAGTATAGGGCGAAAGCAAATACTTGATCCTCGCCGTTAGTAATTACTGAATTTTAGATCCCCGCGAGCGTTTAGGGCGACAGCAAACTCGCGAGCGGGTAGGAAAATTACTGCGATCTAGTCAAAATCACGTAGGAACGATTTTAGTGTCTTAGCCGATAGCACCTAGCGGGATTCGAATCCCGAGCACATCTTTATTATCTGAAGCTTCGTATCAGTTTTAAGCGTCTTTGAATCTCTAGTTGAGTTAGATATAATATGTTAGGTTAAGTCATAAACAATCTGCGTATTTTATTAGGCTAAATATCGAGTCGATAGGTCACTACTAGTACTTGATTTATTCCTTGTGTCCGTACTCGGTTACTCACTTTACTGCACTACAAACGATAGGTCCACTGCCTATCGCACGTCGGTGATAGTAATTAGGTATTCGTTTTAATTATTACTTGTCGCACTTTTCATTCACACACCACGTATCGATCAACTAGCTTCGGCGGTTTTATTATATTGCTGATTATTTTTCTCCTTATTTTTTAATTTAAAACAATCAGCTTTAATTTGTCCCTTTTTCTTGCAAAAATTACAGACTTTATTTCTTTACCTGGATTTCGACCTTTCTTTAGATCTGCTACTTTCAGCGTCTCTACGTTCTGGTCTTCCCCGTGCAAACAGGCCTTCTGCCTGGCTACCAGTTGTTTCTCCCGTAATATCCCTGTCTATCTGTTCTTTCGATTGTAAAGCGGATTTGACACTAGAATATGATATTGTGTCTTTTCCGTATATAATCGTGTCACGAAAATGTTTTAAAGACGAGGGAAGGGAACACAACAATATTATGGCCTGATCTTCATCCGTCACTTTGACTTCTACGTTCGCCAAATCAATAATAATAGAATCGAATTTATCGAGATGCGAGAGAATAGATGTACCTTCCGTCATTTTCATACTGTATAGCTTCTGCTTTAAATAAAGCCGATTCTCCTTAGTTTTCTTCATGTAGATAGCTTTTAACGCATCCCACATACCCATGACCGTCGTCTCCGTGACAACTTCTTGTAAAATCTCATAAGAGAGATTTAAGATAATAGCCGATCTGGCTTTCTTGTCCAATTCGTTAAATTGATCGTCCTTCATGTCGGTTGGTTTCTTCTTTGCGCCTTCAAGCGCCACCTCACAACCGTCTTGAATAAGTATGGCCTCCATCTTGAGACTCCACATTGCAAAATTGACATTTCTGTCGAACTTTTCAATTGACATTTTTGTTATCGTCATGGTGGCTAAAAATAAATCGGGTTGGCTCTGATACCAATTTGTGTAGGATATGCGGAAAATCCCCGATAATTATTTGCCCGAAAAAATGACGATAATAAATAACGAGACGAAAATAAATTTGGACAGTGACACGAGATTACGTGTTCGGTCAGAATGACCTACGTCCACGGGCCGGAGGGAGAACTTCTTTATTATGTGGAGTGATTACAAAAGACGTACACTGACGTGGTACAAAAGCAGCTACAACAATATTAGGAATATGCTACAGAAAATAATCAGAGGAG
The DNA here is from genome assembly GCA_027422505.1 of Craterostigma plantagineum. Classification (NCBI taxonomy): domain Eukaryota; kingdom Viridiplantae; phylum Streptophyta; class Magnoliopsida; order Lamiales; family Linderniaceae; genus Craterostigma; species Craterostigma plantagineum. The sequence continues at coordinate 7,944 of JAPQWV010003215.1, forward strand.
AAGAACGAAGATCTGTGTGGTGTGTCTTCCTTCTGCCTTGTACCATGCTATTTATAGGCGAGCATCCGCATCAGCTTCGTTGTGAACATAGGAAAAAGAACTACGGCTTCTTTTGACAATGCATTAGCAGCCATGTGAAAAATATTCAAAGCAACATTAATTGACTTGTGATTGTAGGCTTGGACGGTTTCCTACCAAGGTCACTGTCAACAACGAGCATAGCATGCCGATGATTTACACAACTTGATCGATGCGATTTTGAGAGATCGGGACGAGCTCGCAGCCTAAAGTCGCGGCTCCATTGCCTTCGAGAACTGTCCTAATATGAGGGAGAATCTGCTCAAGTCGGCGAGGTCGTATGCCTATAATACAACCCTCGAGTTTCGCCCGCACAGCTCAGCTAAAGGATCCGAGGCGACCACCAGCGAGATCGATATCCTGCCGATGCCGAATAATCCAATACGGAACACCACATAAATTAAATGCATCGGCCTACTGCGCACGAAATTGAAGGTACTCATTATCTGTGTATGATATATTGTTACATTCTCATAACAGATCGTTTTCGGAGATTCGTTGGCAAATCGAAGAAGAAAATCTGCGCGAAGAAAGAGAACGAAAAAGACGAAGATGAATGCGAGACTGATGCTCATGGCCATGAGGGCATCCATCATGATTACTTCTCCAGCCTCGGTCACGGATTCCCCCGTTGGTGTTGAAACGGGAGTTTGATCGTAAGTTTATTTACATTGACTTGATTTGAATCTTTGAGTTTGTATGACCGATGATACTATTTTTTTGAGGAACGGATATTACAAAACTCGGTATTTGAAAGACCATCATGAGATCTCTGAAATATTTTGATTCCTTGTTATTTTGGGGGATAAATAACTATATGACTTTCGATCTTCGGGGTTAGATTTTAATTTTTGAGGAGCATGAGAATCAATTTTATTTGAGAGAGAAGAAAATAGGATTATCTCCGAAATATGGGGACATATTGGGAGATGGGATTGTCATCATGATTTTAGTTGCATGGGTCGTTGTGGCCGAATAGGAATGTGAAAAAATGAGCTCTGAAAGGTAAAATCTCTTTAGTATGCTAAGATGAATTTCTGGACTGAGGGAATATACTTGAACTGATCATTATTTTTCTGGTTCGATATTATTAGGGACTGTTGGGACTAATGAATTGTCTAGATAGATTTTCAAGATTGTAGCAGATTTTTACACGCTCGAAATTTCGAGCTGCTCGAGAGAGCAGAAATTCAAGTCACCGAGAGAAGCTAGCCAAGACCTCGGGAGAAACGAGGAAATAAACTTCGCCTTGGAGAAATAGGCCAGAGCAAGACCTTGAGAAACAGGTTGATTTTCGCCGATCGTTGATTTTCGCCAAATCGCCCTCGAGAAGATCCGGACAAGGCCTTGACAGACAAGGTATGATTTCGCCGATTTTCGCCAAGCCCTCGAGAAAGGGGCTCGGACAAGGCCTTGAGAGACAAGGTATGATTTCGCCGATTTTTGCCAAAACGCCCTCGAGAAAGGGGCTCGGACAAGGCATTGAGAGACAAGGTATGATTTCGCCGATTTTTGCCAAAACGCCCTCGAGAAAGGGGCTCGAGCAAGGCCTTGAGAGACAAGGTATGATTTCGCCGATTTTCGGCAAAACGCCCTCGAGAAAGGGCTCGGACAAGGCCTTGAGAGTCGAGGTATGATTTCGCTGATTTTGGCCAAAATGCCCTCGAGAAAGGGGCTCGGACAAGGCCTTGAGAGACAAGGTATGATTTCGCCGATTTTCGCCAAAATGCCCTCGAGAAAGGGGCTCGGACAAGGCCTTGAGAGACAAGGTCTGATTTCGCCGATTTCGCCAAAACGCCCTCAAGAAAGGGGCTGGGACAAGGCCTTGAGAGACAAGGTATGATTTCGCCGATTTTTGCCAAAACGCCCTCGAGAAAGGGGCTCGGACAAGGCCTTGAGAGACAAGGTATGATTTCGCCGATTTTCGCCAAAACACCCTCGAGAAAGGGGCTCAGACAAGACCTTGGACGAAACAAGGAAAACAATTTGGACTAAGTCCTCGATGAATGAGGCACGAAAAATCTCTAAGTCATCGATGAATGAGACACGAAAATTCCTAAGTTCTCGATGAATGAGGCACGAAAAATCTCTAAGTCCTCGAGGATTGAGGCACGAAAAATCCCTAAGTCCTCGATGAATGAGGCACGAAAAATCCCTATGTCCTCGATGAATGAGGCATGAAAATCCCTAGTCCTCAATGAGTGAGGCACGAACAATTCTTAAGCATCAATGAATGAGGCACTGATAATTCCTCGAAGAATGAGGCACGAAAATTCCTAAGTCCTCAATGAGTGAGGAACGAACAATTCTTAAGTCCTCGATGAATGAGGCGCTAAACGTTCCTCGACGAATGAGGCACGAAAATTCCCAAGTCCTCAATGAGTGGAGCACGAAAATCGTAAGTCCTCGACGAATGAGGCACGAAAATTCCGAAGTCCTCGACGGATGAGGTACAAAAATTCCCAAGTCCTCGATGAGTGAGGCACGAACAGTTCTTAAGTCCTCGAATGAGGCAACCTCGATGAAAAACCCCGAGCGGACGAGTTAAATTGCTCAAGTAATGATCGAGTAAACATGACCCGCAATAATAGGTTGAGTATCCCCGAATGCGGCCTGACCAAAAATATTTGCAAGAGATCCCTTCTCCAAACTCGAATATTTTACCCACTGCGTCCAAAACTCACTACACTATTTTTTGACTATTTTTAGGGGGGACTATTGTTATCCCCAGATATAACCGGTCAAATATTCGAATCTAGTCGAAGGAGGCGGGGAACATTCCCCGTGAAAACATCCCCCCGCCAGAAAATCTGCCGAGGAAGCTTCTCCGCGTGGAAGATATCCTGAGACGACAACCCCGCGAAAATACCTCCCGAGGTTATTAAGGCCCGAAGGACCGCTGCCCGAGAGGCCCGAGATTAAATGATTGAGATCGCATATGCAAAGTGAGGGCCCGAGAGGGGAGCTAAAGTAGGCTATCGGTATGGAATGATATGAATAGGGCTCGAGCACCCACTAAGGAATAAGCAAGAAGACTAATTCAAACAGCGTAGACCAAGTTACACTAATCAGAGGACATGGGTGGTTACAAAACTTCCACTAACCCAAATCGTGTGGCACTTTACTATTGAGAAAACATATATAAACAAGCTTGGAAAAAGGCAAGGGAGGCTCATGGCTAGAGAGTATTACAACTCTCTTTTGATACTCGATGATGATAATACACGCGAAAAGAGAAAATCAAGAGCGAGCCGAGTAGGTCGGCGAGAACGAGCCGAGCAAGGATAACGAACCGATCGACCTCGAGGCGGGAGAGGAAAAGGCGGGTATGACCGACCTCCTCGAGAAGGAGAGGGGAAGCTCGGACAGGGCAGTTTCATATCTAGAAGAAGATGCCAGGGGAACCGAAGGAAGAAGGAGGAAACGAGAACGTGGGAAGAACGTGGGGAAGACCACGTCTTCGCGTGAAGTTCGCAAAAGAGCGGACTAGGGTGACGAACATGTCAAGGCGAGGGAAGACGAGATCAGTATAAAAGGTAACAGTTAGATCATTGCAAGGTACGCACTCTATAACGAAAAACGCTGAAACCATCTTTATGCCTAGCACCTGCGATCACCTTTTTAGGAAGATGATTATCTGACTTGAGCGTCGGAGGGGCGTCGCCGAAACCGCGCCTTTCTAGCTTATTTTTCTATGATATTTCAGGCCTTCTACGGATGCGACAGGAACGAAGTCGATTTTCGCGCCGGCGCGGGCAACAGACGACGGCGGCAATACGATGGGTCGAGCAAAAGGCTGATTTTCGCGGCAATCATGGAGGCGATTTTTTGGGACGCATCAACCTAATTTGTTGTTTAGCCTGTGAGTCTTGTTTTTGTGTAATCGGCTCAATCAACGTATACTATATACTTTATGCATATTTGGAAGAAAAATGTTTTTTTTTTAATTTATCATTTTCTTGCTTTTTGATCGGCTCAATCGACAGAAGTAATATAACTTCTTTAATACTAATTATATTCTCAAGATAATTAAAACAGTATCGTGACATATTTTTCAATATTTGTGCGTGCCGCATTTTACTTAGATTATAAATTATATTATTTTATTTTATCGCGTGGTAGTGGGTGTAGCAATCATAATTTTATCCCAAATTTTAGCTTATTAAAATTTCTTTTCCTTAATGATCATTATTACGTAAAAAGATAATGTTCTAGTTCTTTTCTGTCGATACCGTTGAGTAAGTTTTATTAATAGTTAATCGTTGATATCGTTTCAATTTCTTGGGACTGAATTCCTTTTGTTTTTTAATCACATCATGTATTAATGAAATAAAGTCATAACAAAGAACATTCGCAGTGATTTTTGCTAGGCAGTGGACCGCTTCGTTACAATGGCACTTCACTAAAGAGAATGTCGACAAAAGCTAAGTAAAAGCATCTTTTTCTCACCCGCGAAGATCAGAGCTCGATAGTCCACTAATGCCTCAATGTATCTGGTTCCACATGCGCGCCTGAAAGCAGATGCTTTTTTTTTAATTTATTTTATGGTATAAAATACTACGAGCGATAATTGTTATTCCGTATCCGTTAACTAGAGTACTATTTTTGATATTTTACTGTTCAACGCATCCTATGTGCGGTGGATATTGTAGAAGATATGTTGTCATTTGTTGGGTGAAACCTAAGTTTCATTTCATATAAGATAGAGTCGGTACCTTACTGCCCCCAACAACTTTTAGGTATCTTCAAATTTAAAACCATCGACTCTTCGTTTGCTCAGCTCGAAAACCCAAATGACTTTTGCTCTTCCTCCTTACATTGCCCCATTATTATATAGCTCTAACGTGAACTACCAACACATATCTACATATTCGACTACTAAGCAAGTGCAACAGATAATTATCCATCATGTCTGGGCAATTAAGTAATGAATGCACGGCGATTGGAATCGATTTGGGAACAACTTATTCTTGCGTAGCAGTTTGGCGTCACGATCGTGTTGAGGTCATACCCAACGACCAAGGCAATCGAATTACGCCTTCTTACGTGTCTTTCAATGAAACCGAGCGTCTTATAGGCGATGCTGCCAAGAATCTTGCCCCAATCAACCCAGTTAACACTGTTTATGGTCTGATACATACGTTTTTTTTACTGGGTTTAGTTCTTTTTTCAAATAATATATATCATGGATTATATTTTTCTCGTGGTTTGTAAGAGTTATTATGCCTGCTTTCTATCAGGTGTATTATTTCCTACTGGAGATCTATGAAAAGTTTTTGACAGTATAACTTACTATACGTTACAGATGCAAAGAGGCTGATTGGTCGAAGATTCAGCGACCCTCTGGTTCAGAAAGATATTGTGCTTTGGCCATTCAGAGTGGTCTCTCAAGATGATAAGCCAATGATTGGGGTTACCTACAGACGCCAAGAGAAACAATTTGCTCCCGAGGAGATTTCTTCGATGGTACTCACAAAGATGAAGGAGACTGCAGAAGCTTATCTTGGTTCTACAGTAAAGAAGGCAGTTATTACAGTACCAGCCTACTTCAATGATACCCAAAGGCGGGCAACCATGGACGCCGGAAAAAATTGCTGGCCTAGAAGTCTTGCGTATCATCGTCGAACCAACTGCTGCAGCTGTTGCTTACGGTCTTGCAAAAATGTCGTCTACTGAAAGGAATGTCCTTATTTTCGACCTTGGCGGTGGCACTTTTGATGTATCTCTTCTGAAGATGACTGATAGTGTCTTCAAGGTTAAGGCGACCGCTGGCGACACGCATCTTGGAGGAGAGGATTTTGACAAAAGAATGGTCAATCATTTTGTCAAAGAACTGAAAAGGAAGCACAAAAGGGACATCAGCGACAACCCATATGCATTGAGAAGATTGAAGGCAGCGTGCGAGACAGCGAAGAGGAATCTGTCCTTTATGACACATGCAATTATTGCAATTGATAGTTTGTGCCCCGGAGTTGATCTTCACTCTACGATTACACGTGCCAAGTTCGAGGAGCTCAATGGGGACTTGTTTCAGCAATGTATAGTACACGTGGAGAAGTGTTTGAATGATGCAAAGATGGACAAGAATCGAATCAATGAAGTGGTGCTCGTTGGTGGTTCGACTCGAATCCCCAAGGTGCAGAAGTTGCTCGAAGACTTCTTCAATGGAAAGCAGCTTAACAAGAGCATTCACCCCGACGAAGCTGTAGCATGCGGGGCTGCTGTTCAGGCAGCTATTCTTAGTGGCCATGGAAGTCATATGATTAGAGACATTGTCTTGTTGGATGTCACGCCACTATCTCTTGGTGTCTCGACTAACGAAGATGAAATGTGTGTAGTTGTCCCGAGGAATACGACAATTCCCACCAGGAAACAACACGGTTTCACCACAAAATTCGATAACCAAACAAGCGCGTTGTTCCCGTGTATGAGGGCGAAAGGCCTAAAGCGAGCGACAACATTCTGTTGGGCGAATTCACTCTGCGTGGTATTCCTCCTGCTTTGAGGTGCGTTCCTGATTTGACAGTGTGCTTTGATATCGATGAGAATGGAATTCTAAACGTGTCTGCGCATGATGAGGGAAGTGGCGTTAAGAATGAGATAACTATCAGCAATGTTAAAGGCATCTTGTCCAGTGTTGAGATCAACAGAATGCTGATGCAAGCCGAGAGTTCAAGGAAGAAGATGCCGATCTTAAGAAGAGATTCGAGGCCAAGAATTCGCTTGAGAATTATGTCTATGGGACCAGAGCCACTTTCTATACCAAAAAGTCTGCTATGAGTATCTACTCTGCAGATATTGAGAAAATAGAAGATGAGATCAGATCAGCCATGGAGTGGTTGGATGAGCACAAAAATGCTGAAGCGCACGTGTTTGAGATCAAACGAAGAAGCTGATGAGCATTTGGGATCCAATTGTTGCTAAGTTTGTCTCATTCTAAAGTTTAGCAAGACATTAACCACCGAGAATGTGGTCGCTTCGATGTTATAAGTTCATCCTTTTATCAACGTTTGATGCTATTCGATTTTGCTGTTATTCTTTCTCTTGTTAAGTCGCTGATGTTGAGGTCTGAGCAAAACGAAGGACGACTGTTAATTATTAAGGAACACTTCCGCAGCCTTTACTTCATGTTTTTGTTTGAGGTTTTTGTATGAGCCTTCCATTTCAGTTTGCCTGCAATGAGAAAAAAATTTTCGAAATGTGAGGGAACTAAATTTTCATACATTTGGTCCAGGTCCATCATGTCTCATATTTTAAAGTTTTTGGCTTTCAACTAGTACAAAATGTGTTGGACGTTGGTGGTTGGGCGAAGACACTTGGCTAAACTGAATTAATAAATCTTACAGAAAGATAATGCAGTAAATTCGTTGAGCAGAAAATTCTTAGGTTAGCATTATAGAAGATTCATTAGCCACTAATTTATTTATTTATTTTATCGTGTTTTGACTGTACTGTACACTAGATTTATTTATTTATTTTATACAGATTACACATATTTCAACGGAAAAAATCTTCTAATTGTTAATTTATTTGAAAATACACGACTTCTATCAATCCGTCTAGAAAACCTTGTTGTCACAACAAAGCAAAATACACGCACACTGGCTTTAGTTCTCACTTGAGGAGTTATGTATCTTTCGCATACTAAATGATTGGAGAATAGTATCGAGTTCAAAACGAATGAGATACCAATAGAGTCATGCATGACGAGCGTTTCGTTTGCGGATGATCAGTACGAGAGGATAGTTCACAAAGACCTCAACTTAACTAGACTTACAAGTCCTCTTAAAGAGGATCATTGTATCTATCGCATCCCCTAAACAGTGGCTTGTCATGCTTGCCCATTTAAGTAGCCCAATTATCCTAACACAGCATCATCATTATTTATTGCTATTATTATAAATAAAAGTTGACATCAATACACCTATCAACTCCATCTTTATTCCAACACCACTCTTGTTACCGGGTTGAGATCCTCTATTCCACCTTTTGTATTTCACTCCGTATTCCAACGAACGAAAATCGTTACACCTCCCCCTGACAAGTGTTAAAACACACGTAACATTATTACACCTATGAATTTCATTACAACAAGTGTTTAAAACAAAACAAAAAACTCATTATTACGTATTTTTCTAATATGGAGTAGAAAAAATCAATATTATATATTAAAATAGAAAAAAACGTAATAATGAGTTTTTATTATTTAAACACTTGTTGTAATGAAATTCATAGGTGTCATGATGTTACATGTGTTTTAACACTTGTCGGGGGGAGGTGTAACGATTTCGTTCGTTGGAATACGGAGTGGAATATAAAAAGTGGAATAGAGGATATCAACCCGTTCACGTCACGTTAATAACACGTATATGCAGCTCGTTGAGAAACTATATTTAATTAAATTGGAAGTCCGCATAAGCGTCGCAAATATAATTACCAAATGTAAATAGCGAAAGAGAGAATTAATTAATTACTTAAGAGAATGACATGAATAAAATTAAAGTTATATCATACAACCAACCTTCCCCAGCTTCCTCAACTAGGTAATTTAAAGAAAATGTCACGCAGTTCCAAACTTAGTCGCCCGTGGAACATTGACTATAGAGATGTTAGTTATATTATATAGTATATAGTATACATACAACTATATATATATATATATGTGTACATATTGGGGCATAGTCAAAAGTTTGATCATATAATTAAAAAAATAAAGTCACTCAATAACTTCATCTGTTAATTAGGAAATAAACTGGAGTCCTTCGAGTTTTAATTCTTAAAATAAGTATGTTAAATAGGATTTCTACTTCATTTTTCCGGAAAAACAGATTTGCTCAATACGAAGTTTGTGATAGATTTTACAATTATCAAATATATCTATCCAAAATAAAAAAGAAATATTGGTATATATCCCAAATTTACCACTTTGCGATATGAATTATTAAAATGTCTATAGCAAGCCTGCAAAACTGTCCTTGAAGAGTTTGAAAACTAAGCTAAGACATTTCTACGGCGACCAGGCTAGTGATCATGCAAAAAGATTCTTTAGATTACGGAAGAATAAGAATAAGCACTGCCAACGAATCAAAGAGAGAGGGAAGTCAAACATTACATTATGCATTAGGTACAGGAGCATGGCAAATGAAAGTTCCCAGCAATGATGTAATACAATATTTTATGAGTTAGAAAAACGATATATCTCTTCATTGCCGTTGAATTAGTATTACTACACCAAACTATATGCCATGTATGTAAAATAATATTTTGTCTGAGTTAGGTTACTGGTAAATGCATCGATGGCCTTTGCTAGTTCCCGTTGAATTAGTATTACAACCACCGTCTATATAAGCTTGCATAATTATGCAGATCGACCCCATCTTTGCACACATAATTAAATTTCCAATTTTTCCCCATTACAAAGGAAACAAAATGGCGAAAGCGTTTATTGCATGTTGTCTTATGCTATTTATTTCTTCCACGGTATACGCCGCTGACATCATCGTCGGTGGCTCGAGTGGGTGGACCAACGGGTTCGACTATGTGACTTGGGCTGCTAACCAGAATTTCACCACCAAAGACACCTTAGGTAAGCTTCTCTAATTCTTTTTCGATAACATAATCGAAATTAGTGCATAATCGACGTACTTTAAAGTGTAAATCGTGTTACACCCCATATTAATATACTAAAACGCACGTTGGTACCCTTTTTTTTTTCTTATTGCATAAATCTCGAGAGAATTACACAAATGTTGTCTAAAACCACAATCTCCCTTGCCGTGCTAAACTGAGCACCATACATGTACTCAATGTTGTCTAAAACCAAACACTGTACCCCTGAATAGGGAAATATAAATTGGAATGAGCACATAAATCATACGAAACTTTCTTTTTGTGTTTTCTCCGAATGTAATTAATGACTGAGTTTTTAATTTTATTTTGTTTTGTTTATGGTTGCCCAGTGTTCAACTTCGGACCGTCGCACTCCTTGGACGAAGTGAGCCAGGCCGACTACATAGCTTGCAACGTGAACAGCCCCAAAAGCTCGACCACCACGAGCCCGGCGAGAATCGCTCTTACGACCACAGACACGAGGTACTTCATATGTCCGAGATCCAACCATTGTCTGTTAAACATGAAACTCGCCGTCACAGCTTCCGATGGTGGCAGCGGTGGCGGTGGCGGCACCGCCTCCCCCCACCACCACACCGGCGCCGCGGCCGTCGTCTCCGGCGACCCCCGGAACACGCAACAACACCCAATCTCCGCCTCCGCAGTCGGCTGCTTTTAGGGTTTTCGGAAAGCGTAGTTTGTTGGCCGGAATCTTTGTTGCTTTTGGGGTAGGGTTTGGACTCATGGGCTAAGGAGAGAGGCAATGCGCTTATTCGCGCGTGTGTTTGTGGACTTTATTTTCCTTACATTCTGGAGCTTTCGTGATGTCTATATTCATTTGTATTCGATATGGATAATATTTGTGTATGTGAATTGAATATTTCGGTTGTTAACCAAAGTCAAACGTGGCTAACATATCTTGATAACTGTGATGAATTGATCCATCAAAGCACAGAGAAGAAACAAGGAACAGCTCGTTGAGTCTGAAAGGTTAAGCCTCGACCTCTGTGGACCGTGATCTGCATTGGCGCGTTATCTGACGGCTCAGATTTGAACATGGGAGATTTAATAGGGACATACGATCAGGCGCGCATGAGATCGTGCGGATGAGATTGAACGCGATAAGAATTGGGTAGCAATTCTTTAAGTGAAGTAGCGTTTTTTAAGTCCGAACTGAAACTAAACACAGCCGTTGATGCGATGAAAAATTGATCTGACGGATGAAATGGATCGCGGCTTAACACACACTGAAGCAACATGGTATAAATACCAGTTCTTCAGTGGTAAACGGGCGATTTCACGCGTGTGTAACTCGACACAGAGAGAGTGTGGGAAAGAGTTGTAAACACAGAAGTGATAGTATGCTATGTGCTCTGTAAATCTGTGCTGAACTCATTAATAAAGGAGTTGATCTTTGGCCCCGTGGACGTAGGCTAAGTCATTAGCTGAACCACGTAATTCTGTGTTGTTTTGCTTTCTGTGTTCAATTGATTTCTGTGATAATCTGAGTTGCGATTAATCAGACGAACTAAACATCATCTAAGTCAGCGAAATCAGTTGCTAAATTGATCGAATTACGCTACAAGTGGTGCGGTGAGCGTGGATTCAATCAATTGAAGAAGATGAGTGCTGCGCGATTTGATGTTGAGAAATTCACCGGACAGAATGACTTCAGCCTGTGGAGGTTGAAGATGAAGGCATTGCTAACACAGCAAGGATTGATCGAGGCACTTAAGGATGAGAAAAGCATGTCAGCCGAGCTGTCTGCAACAGAGAAGAAGGAGCTGATTGAGAAAGCACATAGTGTGATATCCTCAGCTTAGGTGATAAGGTACCGAGACAAGTGTCTAAGGAAGAGACTGCTGCAGGTTTGTGGATAAAAATTAGAGAGTCTTTATATGACTAAATCACTAGCAAACAGGTTATATTTGAAGCAAGCATTGTACTCTTTTAAAATGCAAGAGGATAAACCTGTTGAAGAACAGATTGATAGGTGGTCAAAGCTGATCCTAGATCTGGAAAATATTGAGGTAGAGATCGCTGATGAGGATAAGGCAGTGTTATTGTTAAGCTTACTGCCTAAAAGCTATGATCATTTTAAAGAAACATTGTTGTATGCACATGAGGAGCTGAGTTTGGAGGATGTGCTGCCTGCTATACGCTCTAGGCAGCTGAATCATAGAACTTAGACCAAGCCACAAAATCATGGAGAAATCCTAAGTGTACGAGGAAGATCAGAATACAGGGATGATAGTAAGGGCAGAAAGAAGTCTACGTCGAAATCTAGAGCAAAAATCAAGTGATATTACTGTCATGAGGAAGGACACATTAGGAGGCTATGTCCAAAGCGAGGCAAAGGAACTCAGCAAAGGCAGAAAGAGCAGGAGAGAGGTATCTATTGCTTCAGATGGCTATGATTTAGCAGAAGTGTTTAAATGTGGCGGAGGTAGAAAGGCACAGAGAGTGGATCATGGATTCAGGGTGTTCATTTCATATGACCTCCAACAAGGCTTGGCAAAGAGAGTTCAGGCAGATTGAGGGAGGAAAGGTACTGCTAGGAAATGATACACCCTGTATGATCAAAGGCATAGGCTCAGTGAGGATCAAATTGCATACAGGCTGTGATTTTGTTCTTGAAAATGTGAGGTATATCCCAGAGCTGAAAAGAAATCTGATATCGGTGGGTATGCTAGATGATTTAGGCTATGGGATAGACACTAGGAGAGGACAATGAAGGTATTGAAAGGCTCTTTGCTGGTAATGAAAGGTGTAAAGAGCAATGGAGTTTATACCTTGCTTGGCTCCACTGTTGCTGGGATTTTAGATACTGCAACTGAGGAAGATCCTGTCTCTCTGTGGCACAAGAGACTGGGGCATGTCAGTGCGAGAGGGCTTCAAGAATTATCAAAGCAGGGGTTGTTTGGATCAACTAAAATTAATAAACTCAGATTCTGTGAGACTTGTGTGTTTGGAAAAGTACACAAGATGAAGTTTGGAATTGGTAAACACTGCTCTAAAGGGGTCCTGGATTATGTACATTCAGATCTGTGGGGGCCTGCATCAGTGATGTCACATGGTGGAGCTAAATACTTCATGTCTATCATTGATGACTACTCGAGGAAGGTCTGGACAATGGTCCTGAAAACAAAGGATGGAGCATTTGGGAAATTCAGGGACTGGAAAAGAGCAGTAGAACTCAGGCTGGTAGGAAAGTGAAGATGCTGAGAGCTGACAATGGCTTGGAATTTTGCTCAAAAGAGTTCAATGATTTCTGTGAAGCAGAAGGGATCAAGAGGCATAAGACTGTACCATACACACCTCAGCAAAATGGGCTTGCTGAGAGGATGAATAGGACTTTGCTCGAAAGAACTAGGTGTATGTTGCTGAGTGCAGGGTTGCCTAAAGCATTCTGGGCAGAAACTTTGGTTACAGCTACTTATCTGGTAAATAGGTGCCCATCAACAGCTATAAACTGCAAGACACCAAAAGAAATGTGGTCTGGTTCCAAGCCGAGTCTAGAACATCTGAGGATCTTTGGGAGCATTGCCTATGCTCATATCAAAAGGGATAAACTGGAGCTCGAGCTGTGAAATGCATATTCATTGGATACCCTGAAGGTGTAAAAGGGTACAAGCTGTGGTGCCTTGAACCCGGGATGAAGAGGATAATCCTGAGTAGGGATGTTACATTCACAGAAGGGAAATGGCTAACCTTGAAAAGTCCTCTGAAGCTGCAAAGTCTAAGGTGATGTCTGGATCAGAATTCCTTGTGAAAGTTCACATTGAGGTGGAGAATTTCCAGGTGAGTGAAAGGGCAGTTCAACCTGAAGATGAAGAACCAGTAGATGGAGAATCTGTTGAAGAACTGGTATCTGAAAATGCTGAAGAGGGGCTGCACAGGAAGAGGCTAGGTCTGAAACTGATTACATGCTCACGAGGGATAGAGAAAGGAGAGATATCAGAGCTCCCAGAAGGTATGGCCAAGCTGATGTAATAGCTTTTGCTTTTACTATGGCTGAAGAAATAGGGGATGAGCCATCTTCATACCAGGAAGCAGTTAAAAGCACTGAAAGAGATGCTTGGAAATCTGCTATGGATGATGAAATGGCTTCACTGATAAAGAATGATACTTGGGAACTGGTGAAGAGACCTAAAGGACACAAACTCATAAGCTGCAAATGGATATACAAGAAGAAGCTAGAATCAGATCTGAAGATCAGATATAAAGCAAGACTAGTGGCTCGTGGCTTCACTCAAAGGGAAGGAATTGACTATAATGATTTGTTCTCCCCTGTGGTGAAGCAGAGATCCATTAGGCTGCTGCTCTCGCTGGTAGCTCAACAGGATTTGGAGCTGGAACAGTTAGATCTCAAGACAACATTTTTGTATGGCAGTTTAGAGGAAAAGATCCTGATGGCACAGCCTGAGGGATATGAGAAATCTGGGAAACTGAGCTTGTTTGCCTGCTTAAGAGGTCACTTTATGGACTGAAGCAGAGCCCCAGGCAATGGAACATAAGTTTGATCAATTCATGGTAAGAAATCATTTCAGTAGAAGCAAGTATGACCCGTGTATCTACCTCAAAGTCTGCTCAAATCAGCAACTCTGCTACTTACTGCTGTATGTGGATGATATGCTGATTGCATGCAAGGATAGGGCAGAAATCTGGAAGGTAAAGGAACTTCTTAAATCTGAGTTTGAGATGAAGGACCTTGGACCCGCAAAGATGATTTTAGGAATGGAAATTACTCGAAACAGAGATGAGCATTGGCTGAAACTTCATCAGAGAAACTATCTGATATCAGTACTGGAAAAGTTTGGGATGAGAAACTCTAAGACAGTGCAGGTGCCCCTGGCTGCTCATTTCAAGCTTAAGAAAGAGCCATATAAACTCACACCTGAAGAAGAGACCTATATGGAAGGGATACCTATGCAAATGTGGTAGGTTCACTGATGTATGCCATGGTGTGCACCAGCCTGATCTGGCTCATGCAATGAGCATTGTAAGCAGGTTTATGGCAAAACCAAAAGGGAACACTGGGCAGCTTTAAAGTGGGTATTGAAATTTTTAAGAGTTCACTTGAGAAAGGTCTGATCTACAAAGGTGTAAGTTGAAACTGGTAAGACAGTCATGATAGAAGGTTTCGTGGACTCTGATTATGCAGGGTGTATTGACAAGAGGAGGTCACAGACAGGGTATATTTTTACCTCCTATGCACAGCTATAAGCTGGAAAGCTTCCTTGCAGAAAGTGGTAGCTCTATCCACCACGAGGCAGAATATATTGCCTTAACTGAAGCAGTAAAAGAAGCAGTGTGGCTTAGAGGGCTGATTCAGGAGCTGAAAATTGGCAGTCGAAAGTAGATGTGTTCTGTGACAATCAAGGTGCAGTGTGCTTGGCGAAAGAAAGTGTGCACCATGAAAGAACAAAGAACGTAGATGTGAGGCTTCACTTCATTCGGGAGAGTGTAGAATCAGGAGAAGTGGAGTCAAGACTGACCATAACCCCGCAGACTACTTAACCAAACCAGTCTCAAGCAGGAAGTTTAAACTACTGCTTAGAGCTGGTTGTTGTCAAGATGTGCCCTGATGAAGAGGGCATAAGGGCCAAGGAACAGCTGTATGAGTTGATGAATCAAGGTGGAGATTTGTGATGAATTTGATCCATCAAAGCACAGAGAAGAAACAAGGAACACTCGTCGAGTCTGAAAGGTTAAGCCTCGACCTCTGTGGACCGTTGATCTGCATTGGCGCGTTATCTGACGGCTCAGATTTGAAAATGGGAGATTTAACTAGGGACATACGATCAGGCGCGCATGAGATCGTGCGGATGAGATTGAACGCAATAAGAATTTGGTAGCAATTCTTTAAGTGAAGTAGCGTTTTTTCAGTCTGAACTGAACACAGCCGTTGGATGCAATGAAAAATTGATCTGACGGATGAAATGGATCGCGGCTTAACACACCTGAAGCAACATAGTATAAATACCAGTTCTTCAGTGGTAAACGGGCGATTTCACGCGTGTGTAACTCGACACAGAGAGAGTGTGGGAAAGAGTTGTAAACACGGAACTGATAGTATGCTATGTGCTCTGTAAATTGTGCTGAACTCATTAATAAAGGAGTTGATCTTGGCCCCGTGGACGTAGGCTAAGTCATAGCTGAACCACGTAATTCTGTGTTGTTTTGTTTTCTGTGTTCAATTGATTTCTGTGATAATCTGAGTTGCGATTAATCAGACGAACTAAAACATCATCTAAGTCAGCGAAATCAGTTGCTAAATTGATCGAATTACGCTACAATAACTTTATAGACTATTGTGAGGTAATGAGAAACGCCAAGTCTAATATCAATCAGATGGATTTGAAGTGGTCCGGGTATGGATGTCGACTAAGTTTAAAAGTAGAAACATAAATGTAGAGGGATCAGAAAGTTTTTGCACAACGAAAAAGTGAACTTTACAGTAAAAGAACGCGGACACGAGATGTAAAAAATGCGCAGCAAGTTTTACAACTTGCTATGCGCCTTTAGGACCAAATTCCATTACTCGAACGGGTTACAAAAACCTAACTATCAGCAATTGTTAAAACGAGCTGAAAAGAACTATACGACTCTCTCCTAATCTTTAGACTACATAAAGGCAAAACTCTAGGCAAAGAGACAACGGAATTTGGTGAACGCTCTTGTCGATATTTCTTTCTTCTCGTTCGCGTCTCTCTAGTGTGTATATAAAGTTCGTAAGATCGGCGCCTAGTTGCTCGGATATCTTCATATCTTCTCGTTGTCCATATCTTTTTATCTTTTTGGCTGATCTCCAAAAATAGGAGATATGGAGATCAACCAAGAAAATAAGAAGATATGGAGATTAGTCGAAGATATGAAGATCAACCAACAGAAAGAAGATATGAAGAAAACTTCCCACAATCATGCACGTCACTACCTTCAAATACCTAATAACTAGCTTGCATTGTTAGCTATGACTCGTTGAATGAAAATATTTCATACAACTGAAAGTTTAGAGTTGCAGGTATTTTGTGTTCCTCTTTAAAATTCGATGCAAGAAATATCTTTGTAATTCTTGGAGCTTGTATTGAAAAAACGATGACTAAGAAGGCCAAAAGAGGAACGATCGAATGGAGTGGCATCGTTACGATTGATCGAGAACATCAGGTTGATAAGACTGCTGAAAAGGTATTGATTGGGAAGAGGTTAAAAATTATGTAAGTTGTATAACCAGTTAGCGACAAAGGCTGCATGAGTGAAGAGACGTAAACAAGTCGAATCATTTCTTCTGAAGATGATTGAAGAAACGGATGCAAATTTGGAAATTTTGTTTCTTCAAAATTTGGTAAGACATGCACTTGGAAGAATAGGTGAAGAATCTCTTCAAGAAGCTACAACTTTTACTGATAATGCCTTTGCAATAAAAGGTGGAAGCAAAACAAGATTCACGAGTCAAATTTGGAAAGAGACGCAAGTTGATTGGAACAAGCCATAAGTAAATCAAAGAACTAGTAACATTAGAAATTCGTCGCCAATTAACCACTACTAATCAAGAGCTAATTTTTCAAATTTATTTGGCTATATGATTAATATGTTATTATATATATATGATTATGAAGCTAACAAACTTGGCTTGGATGCAGATCATTAGTTCATTTATAAGGTTATGTGATCGGTATGCTTGATTTCCAGGAAGAATGCGTCATCAACCTAGTTATCTTTTGCCAATCAATTTCAGTCAAGGTCCATGAATGATACACCAGAAAAGAAACGCTAGAGGGGAACAAGATGATGCATCGAACTTCGATGGTTAGTAATTCTTATCTTTATTATTGAAATTTACTATTCGCATTTGAATTAATTTTGTATGCCAACAGTTTTTTAATCCTGAGACTTCAACATATATTTAATATATACGTCTTCTGCATAACATCATGCATGTATGTGTGTGTAGAGTTGTTGCAGATAAACTCTTTTAGATTAGTCACAATGAATTTAATTTGAAATTTATTATTATTTTTTTTAATTAATGTTTGATAAAGTATCAAACGTGTGGTTGGTGTTTAGGGATGTCAACGGGGTGGGGCTGGGATTAGATCCCCATCTCGGTCCCCGGTGAACTAAACGGAAAAAAAAATTCCTCCCCACCCCCGTCCACGCCGGGTCCCTGCCCCCCACGGGGATTCCCCATTCCCCATTTTTTAATAAATATATATTTATATATAATATAAATTGAATCTATTGTTTACATTATATTTTAATATTATCTATATCATAATAATAATAATAAATGGGTAAAATAATATTATTTTAAACTATAATAATGTAAACAATGTATAAAAAATTAGCTATTAATTTAAGATACACAATATTTTATTTATAATTTTATGGCGGGGAATGGGCCGGATCCCGCGGCGGCAGGGACTATGATCCCCATCCCCGCCCCTTCCCCCGGCCTACGGACTACGGGGACAAAAAAAATCCCCATCCCACCTCGCTGGGATTAAATTTCGAGGATTCCACGCCTCGTTCGGAGCGATCCCCGCAGGGATGGGGAATCCCCACCCCATTGACAAGCCTGGTGTTGTTCACGTTTTTTCCTTTCACGTCACATTCTCTCCTTTATCATGCCTTCATATCTCTTACTTGACGTGGCTTAATCATATCCTTTAATTAAATCCTTAAATTTTAATGGCCATGATGGAGTGGGACAGCTAGTGGGATAGGCAGTGTGAGACAGAGGGTTCCGTGCGATATTCAAAAGGGTTGCACCTCTTTGCGGAAGATCGTTTTTATTCTCGAAAGGCCATGCTTGTTTGCAATATATTGAGCCTTTCGCAACATATTGTCCTTCTCCAATTAATCACACGTTTTCGCCAAAGTTTTATACCCCTAAGTAGACGATTGTGTTGCTCTAACCAATTGCACCTTTTCGTCAATTCACAGAAAGGTTATATCTTTCGACTAAAATACATAGGTTTTTGCAAAAGATAGTTCCTTTTTGTTAAATTCCACTTTCCAAGCGTCATATCTGTTCGTTAGATCACACCTATTCGTGAGAGGTCGTGCAAAGTCGCCTTCAAGAGATCGTACTTCTATACAAAAGGTCATATTTGTGAGATAGTACCTCTTTGCGGAAGATCGTGTTTCTTCGTAGAAAAAATTCGAGTCCTTTCTTCAGATCATACTTCTTACGAAAACCCTGAGATCATACCTCTTCCGGGAAAGTCGGATCCCTTCGTGAAAGGTCATGTCTCTTTGTGAGTTCTTACCTCCTCGTCCTATCTACTTTATGAATGGGTCACACCTTTTCGTGAGATTGTACCTCTACGTGAAAGTCATACCTCTTTGTGGCAGGTCGGACCTTTTTATGAAAGGTCGCACCTATTATAAAAAGGTCATTCATTTTCATGAAAATTTGTGCATTTTCGCAAAGTTTATATATTTTCTCGAAAAATTCGATCTCACAATAATAAGCAACAACTTTACACAAAAGGTCACGCATTTGGTTGAAACATTTCATAAAACGTTAAGCCACTCCCAACATTCGAAATCACCATAGGTCAATTTCTTCGACTTCCTCCGTATATTACATTTTCGGAAGATTGTCACTCAACAAGTTGCACCTGGATTTGATGTCGACGAGTAACACAGATTTTCAAATATCATTTTACGATTGTTGGGTATATTTTCGTATATAAGTAAATATAAATATTATGAAATAAATCATCCGTACATGGGGTATGCAAAACATATTTTATTATCGAGGCTAGCGTTAAAACAATGCGGCCCATCTAGGATGCTTACAAAATAAGAGTCGTTTCACAAGATTTTCTTTAGAAGTTAATGGACAAAAACACCCTTAATGTTAGCATTACTACCTCATATACCAAATGTAAAACTCAATAGTAAAGCATCGATCATTGTTACGTAAAGTATCAAATAAACATATTAACCCACGTTATCTAGATAATACGCATATGGCTAAACGTAACATTTACGCAATATCATCCCGCACATCACCGTAATTTACGCAATATTCAAATATCAAATTGATATGTGAAATCAAATATCACCATAAAACAAATACAACGATAACATATCACATTTATCCACATCACAGTGAAAACTCACGTCATGTGATTATGCTGATTACCTTCAACCAAACACACCCCAAATGTCATTCAAACACGTTCATTTAGGACTGTTTGTAATTTGCATGCAAATGATCAAATAGTTAGAGAATGCATAAACCGACGGATTGAAATCAGAACGTAGAAAAACTTAATCATCACATCCTGTTCCACAACAGAAGAACGAACTAAAATTGTCCATGCTAAAAGAAAACTTGCGATAATGCAAAGCAGTTGTCGATCTTCCATACTCCCCCAGTAAACATCAGTTTCCCTGCAAAACATCACAGCAACGACCAAATCTTTTCTTCAGCAAAAAAACAACGATTCTACGCAAGAGATGAATGAAGCGACAAGAATAGATACCATCACGCATTCTACCCGACATCAATCAATTAGCCCGGGAGAAAGGAAAAAAAAAGACGTAGCAGATACCTTCTTCTTTCTTTCCTTCAAGAGGTTAGGCCAAACGTCTCGATCAGATTAGCATCCTTGGGCTGGTTAATAATCTTCTCGAACATCTCCTCCGACCTCGGATGGCCCACCATGATCTCGAGGAAACCATCCTCCATACAAGCCTGTGCAGCAGAATAGGACGAAGAACCACAGAGCTTATTATTATTAGTATTATTATCCCTATTCCCTTCGTTCGAAGACGACGTAAAAAACCAGCTCAGAAAGTCTCCCTTCTCAGCCTGCCTACAATACTTATCAGCCTCAGTCGTCCCCAACGTCATCAAATGGTACGTATAAACCACCTTCTTCTGCCCAATCCTATACGCCCCTGCAAATCGCCTGCCTCTCCACGAAGGATTCCACAAAACGTCGAGAAGAACGACCCTTGAGGCCCCGACGAGACTAATCCCCTCCGAGCAGCACCTCGTCGACGCCAGCATAACCCTCGAATCGCTCGAAGGGTCGTTGAATACGTTGATCAGCACTTGTCGCTGCTTCTGGTCGAGCGAGCCCTGCATCTGAAGTATGTGCCGCCCGTCGCTCCACCCGAAAACCTCCTTCAGCTGATCCTTATGAGGTCGAGCGGCTGTATGTACTGCTGAAGATGAGCACCTTCTCGTCCACCGCCGAGCTCAGTCGTATCAGCTCAACCACGAACCTCGTCTTGCAACCCTCGCTAGGGTTCAGCCTCGAATCAGCCACGGCTCGAGCCAACTCCGGCCCGAGCTGGGGCCCACCGTGTAGTAAAGGTGAGGGTGGACCGATATAAGGGCCACCTTGTGCTCGACTCAAAGGTGGTCGTCGCCCCTTCGAGCCTCTCTATCAAGCTCTTCTGAGGGCGGGAGGCTTTAACAGGACGACGCAGTCCTTTAGCCCGGGGAGGTTTTTACGAAGGAGGGTTCCCTTGTGGACGTGGACGAAGGGAACCATGGAAGCCTTCAGCCTCTCGACGGCACCGTCGTCGAAATCTGTCTTCCTTTTCCCCCTCGAAGAAATCATATTGCAGAAGGTCTTCTCCTGGGCCAGACGTTAGCCAGGGAGGGCCTTACGATGCGCATGTGTTGAAGAGCCTCAGTGAAGTTGTTTTGAAGGGAGTGCCCGAGAGGACGACTCTCTTCTCCGTGTGGAGCTTTCGAAGGACATTCCATATGTTGCTCCTATGGTTCCTCGGCGTGTGGCCCTCGTCGAGGATGACGAGCCCAGGCCTTTCGAAGAAAATCTCCCTCAGCGCCTCGCTCGTTCGATGTTGCTGCAATCAGCGTCCTTGAGCACGTCAGCTTTTCGAATAGGCTGTAGCTCATTCCCAGTATGCTCCTTCCTTGTCCAGGCGTAGAGCTTCAGCATGCGTATCGTCTCCATGTTGTGGCGCTTGCCCCGCCGCGGGCCAACAGCTTAGATGCGATTTCCCTCTCGAGGTCTGACGAGGAGTCGTTGCTGTTGAGGTTTAGGAAGGGAAACTCAACGTTCCACTTGCGAAACTCCTCCTCCCAAGTCAGGAGCATGCTGGCCGGGGCAATGATGACGGGGCGGCAGTCGGGGAAGATCTTCATGTACGTCTCGACGAAGACAATTGTCAGTCGGGATTTGCCCGTGCCCGGCGCGTGGGAGATGATGCAACCGACCACGTCTTCCCCGAGGGCAGACGTCGCCGCCCTTCTTCAGCTGTCTGAGGTCGGTGGTTCCTGCCAAGTTTTTCCAGAGGAATTCGACCCTTCTCGCTGGTGCTCGTACATTGCTTCGCGGATGCCCAGGCTTTATGCTCCAAACCGTAGAGCCTTCGCTGGCTATGAAATTGGAATCCGATGGGGCGACGTTGGGTAAGGATTCGACTAGGTTAGCTCCGTCGGTTTCCGAGGGAAGGTCGTCCACTTCGTGTTTTCTTCTTCTTTCGTAGGAGCTTCTGTGGGTTTTAGTTGCCTGGCAGATAAAGATTTTTGTACGAAATGAGTCTTATCTAATTCAAACGAAGGAAAGCACATTGTTTTCTACAAAGTACAAAGCTACTTACCCACTGAGGCATTATATCTTTGGGTCCAAGCTCACGTGGTACAGTACATGCAAACCAACCCTTCGTCGTCACGTAAGACCATGTTGTGATCCCCTCCACGACATCCGTCGCTCTGAGTTTCCCTAACGGGTCGGGCTGCTCTTTCATCAGTTCTTGATTTCTTAACCAGGTACATATGGAACATGATAATCAATGTCACGTGAGGAGCATACACCAAATTAATGGATAACAATGTGCATAAGCAATTGGGAAGATCAGTCGTTTAGAGATCGAATGGAAAATCGAGTCCCACTGAACAAGAAAACATCAATCAAGTACGCAAGATCACATGGAAAGCCACAAATGTCTGGCTATAGTAAGAAAATCATACACAAAGCCAATACTAAATTTTAAGACAGAGAAATTATACCTTAGGTTCGCGGTAGTAGTAATGCTTCAAGTTCAGCTATCGCCCAGCAACGGAAAAGTCGCCAACAACTCTGCATTTTCCTTTTCCTGCTCCGTCATCTCTGGCTCTTTTGGCTCGTCATCATCAGAAAAACTGAACTTCAACGGGAGAGCAGTAGCATCTGTAGCACATTGTTGATTTTCGTTTGAATTTTGGCTCCGATTTTAACAAATCGTCAATAGCTTCGGCTCCTAGGGATCTTCCCTGTCCCAGAAAGGACTCTATAAGCAATCTGCGGATGTCATACCGTGCTTAGAATCCTTTTTTCGTACTTTGACTCTCTCGCTCTCATTCTGGCCATGGGAATCGTGATCATTTTGAACTCCTTCTGACTCTTCCTTTTCAGCCGCCTCCCTCAGCGATTCTTCTGAGTCAGAATCACAGCAAGGAGCACATTTCTTTCTTCAGCAACTACGTGGCCGAGGATGGCCTCTCTCTGTCATGGTTTTCTCAGCATTTGGGACTTCCAACTCCACGTATTCAGTGCTATCGTTACAAATCTCCATCTTATCTGAATCGTCATGGCTAGCATTCAAAGTCCAGTGGTCAACTGCGTACGAGGGGACACATATTCTCGTTTTGCCATCGATCTTTCATCTCGAGGAGTGGTTTTTTGTCTTTGATGTCATCAGAGTTGCCCCCGGCACCATCACCATGACCATCATCGCCTAACCTCAGCCGTTTGTATTTTCTTAGCTATAGGTGATGAAGCTGTAGAGCGAACCCTTATCGCCTCTCTGCTACTGCTCGTTTGTACATATCTTCCTTGTCCATAATTTTTTTCGTTTGTCCTTGTCCCGTGGATGAGTCTTTCTTTGACACGGATGATAAATTTGTCCTGCTTATCTCTGTTAGCAGTTTTTTTAATAGTAATTTCCGCTGAGTCCAACTTGTTATTCCCTTTCGCTGCCGAAAAAGAAAAGAAAGAAAAGAAAAGAAAATGTCAAACCATAATCTAAACCAAAATTGACAAGGATTATGCAGAAAGGTAATGCAAACTGCAAATCAACCTAGCCTTCAGATCCTTGACTAGGAACATGGGCAGCATTATGAGGAGAATAAGAGTGATTATTAGAGTCGTCAGAGGGCACTCCGCCGTTCAACTCTTCCCTATTTTTTGAGATGAAATATCATCATGATGATCGTTGTCAAATATCATAGGAAAAAGCTATTCGTTAATGATATTCCACTTGCTTCAGAGCCTCGACTAGGAACACGTCGAGGACAATAAGATTGCTCACTCGCATCACGAGCAGGCTGTCCTCCTTTGTTCAACTCTTTCCCTATATTTATATGAGAAAATTCATCATGATAAACGTTGTCAACAACGAAAAAGCTATGCATAGTTTAAATTCCACTCGCCTTCAGAGCCAGGAGCAAGATGAGCATTCAGAGGAGAACAATTTAGATTAATTGAGTCATCAGCGTGCTCCCCTCCTTTATCCAACCCTTGCTCCATTTGTGATGACGAAATTCATCGTGATGATGATCGTGTCAAGATCATTGTATCAAGCTGTTGATTCAAATTTATAGATGTGCCTTCTCCTACACAAAGAGAAGCATAAAATCTTCACGTAACTGAAAGTGAAAAACAACCTCTGTTTTAACGAAAGTAATCCTATTAAAAAGCTATAGGAATGTTAAAAACCTTCAAGAGATTCAGATGATTTTCACGACAGCGAGCGTCGCGCCCCAGAATGCTCCTCGTTGGCGACGTTCGCTGCATTGAGAAAACATATAAGAACGACACACACACTCACTAGTACGCATCAATTTTTAAACCCATCCGTGGCCCAAGATCGTCTAATAGCACATCATGTTCATTAGATTCACGGTTCTTTCTGAGCATATATGACTAAGCAAAGCGATAAACAACAAAAACATATATGCTTGTAGGAACAACCTTGGCGGGATTCTCCATCGCCTCCAATTTCACCCGTCAGACAAACTTCGCCGAAGCTGGAAATCGCATTTTCGTCCTCAGAATCGTCAGTGACATACACTGCATTTGAGGAGAGAAAGAACAAAACAAGTATAAACACGAATATCAGGACACACACAAACACAAAATCACCCTCTGTAGTATCTATATCGATATATAATTTCACTCAACAACACGACCAAGTGGATCTGATTCATCCTCATCCGTATCTGCACAAATTTGAGAGATTGCATCACTCAGTACAGTAAAGTGCAGTAGACCATATCGGAAGATAGATGCAATGACCGTACCAGACGAGCATGGTTAACAAGGTCCACGAATATTGGTCACTTCTCTGCCTATTTCTCGAATTCCCTGCAATTCAGCATTAGATCCGAACAAAAAACAGAGAGCTATCCTATCATTCATGCTTAGTTTTACCACCTGCGACGTCACTCGGTCGTTCGTAGGATGTTCAGCAGCTCCCCTCCCCAAAGAAGGCCGTGATCCATCGAATTTCTTGGACAGCTCTAAGAAACAGGGCGGGAAACAATCAAACACTACCAACAACACCTCATTTCTCCTTTCATTATAATGATGAGTTTGTGTGTGATTGAAATAAACAGAAACCTGACTTTTGTTTTAGCCCTAATTTTGAAGATAAATAGAGTTTTATCAAAGGTTTAACTGAGAATGACACGGCGTCACGGTACATCTACAATTCATATTTGAATCAAAACTAATTATCTTAAGACAGAAAATGCATGCTGATTGAAGTTTTTCTTTTCCTTTTAGCCGACAAAGAGTCGACGATAGAATAACATATTCTTTTGTTTCTCTTATACAACTTAAAAAAGTGCTATTTTCTTTTAAGAAATTACATGGAACACAAGGAACGAAATGTTTAGTGTCAAAACAAGCTAAAGAGCTCAAATGCATATTTATACCATCTAAGTACATAACCCTCCTCTAGAGAGAGAGACCAACAACTTGAGAGAGTAATAAACAAATTAAAAGGAAACAAGTATTGCGGGAAATCACTCACACAAGCGGGAGACCTCAACTTAAAAAAGTGCAATTACGAGTCAGCCTCAATCCATATTTTTAATTAGAGATAAGGACTCATGTAAGTTTCATTTATCGATAAAGATCCAAGTTAAGTTTCATTTAGAGAAAAGGACTCATGTGTTACCACAGACCCGTTAAGTGTTATCATAGACCCATGAAGTGTTACCACAGACCCATGAAGTGTTACCACAGTCTCATGAAGTGTTACCACAGACCCATGAAGTGCTACTGGGGAACCATGAAGGGTTACTGAAAAACTGGTCCTTAAAACTATGAATTTTCTGACAGGGGTCTGAACTCTAATTGAAATTTAAATGGAGGCCTGAAACGTACATGTCCCCTTAAAAAACACCTGAGTGCCACATTTGTATTAAATAATAATGAAAAAAGAATTTGTACAAAGGCGAACATTTTATTTGCGTAACAAAGAAATTGGAAAAGTAAAATATAACGCTACATTAAAACGGAAATCAAATTACACAAGAAGGCGGAGAACTCGATGTTGAAACTAGGTTAAGAAAACGTTACCTAGGAGCATCTCCAATCGATACCCAAAAACCCAAATATATACTAAAAGTTCTCCAATCGTACACCAAACGCAATCTCAAAGTGCGTTTCATCTTCTCGAACACTTTTTAAAATATTTTTCTTTCTACCGGAGAAAAACACATATCTACTAATGATTTTAGAACATTGCTTTGTTTCACAAGGGAGAACGATTCAAGAAGTGAGATCTACGCAAAACTTTCATGTTCAAGTTAAACTTAAATTATATTTATGAAGACGTCTAGAGAAAAACATACCATGTCGTTCTTCGTAAGACAAACCAATTGGCACCAAGATATACTCTTCTTAGAACTCCAATGGGCGAGCAGATTTTTTATTTTTGATATTTTTTTTTTTGCTTTTATTGTTTGGAAGGAAAAATTCTCTCTCTAACAACTGTGTCTCTGCTATCTGAAGAAGATGCGAAATGAAAATCTATGCGAGTAAATGAATCCTCATTTTGTTGTTTCCCTTTAATTACAAAATAATAGTGATATTATTGCATCAACTTCTTTTAGTATACATATAAATTATTTGATTCATTGATTGGCATATTATTAATTACTATAAAGATTGTTAGGATCGTAGACCGATGTTTTAAAATAAAAATCATTCCCTATTCAATGTTTTAAACACTTTAAAAGGAACACGATTTTGGAAATATATGAAGACTGAGAGATTAAGCGAGTTTTTGGTTCAAACCGACTGGAAAATGTTCGACTCAATCTCTTAAAATTGGTTTTTTCAAACCGTTTCAAAATTATTCAAGTTAAAGTCGATTTGGTTAAAGCATTTTATCAAACATTTAAAATACTTCAACAATGCATATTAGAAAAATAATACATGAGGTAAATACATGATTTCTTTATGGAGATAAAGAGGATAATTCCTCTTACGTCGCCCTATCTTTCCTAGGAAGGATTCAATTGAAAGACATACACTACAAGCTCACTTGTACAGCCCACCTAGCCATACCCTTTACCTAGACTCCTATCAACTCAACATGATTGTGGACTGTAACCTCATAATCAGCATAATATTTAACTTCTTCCGTCAAGACTACAAGGCACAATTTACGTCTTTGTGCAGACTATAAACACATTAGTTAAGTCTTTGTGCCGAGATTATCACTTAACTATTCTACTCAAGCTCATCTCTCATATGTGTAGTGAGTTATGTGAGTTTGAACATTGTAGCACACTCTCTCTTTTGTACTTCACACACTTAACAAGAACCATTCTCATGTTCATGCTCTTTCATAATTTTCTTCTCTGGTGTACTCTTGAATGTCTTCTTCCCGATGTCTCATGGATCCATTTTTTTCTTTCTTCTTTTTTTTTGGTACCTATAGCCTTATGCACATCAAGACAACTTTCGGGGCTTTTACATTGATTTGGTCTTTCGGTCACTAAATGTTGATCAGACCAAACATCTATAATATTTTATTAAGTCTCAAGGCTTTCTATAAACCGTAATAAAATTGGTGTGTCAATTTATCTCTATTAAAAAATTAATTAATTAATAACATCAAAATAAAATCATCCACTAACTTTTTTTCATGGTAGTTAGTTATAAGTTGTCAATTTAGTTCTCTATTTTATCTCATCAACTAATATTTACCTTTACTTTTTATAATCGTTTTATAGCTTTCAACTTTACATAATAAACAATTATAATGCCGTTACAGATTTAAAATCAAATATAATCAATATGATATACTTATATATTATAAGACACTCATTTTTTTCGAAACGATAGCTTGCATTAATAACAAACATACATGACTAAATAGCCCAAGGGGTCTCACCGGTACATCGTCAACCGGGAGAACAAAGGCTCACATAGGAGCACGACACAATCCCATAAGGGGAACAACACTCCACATTGGGAGAAAATGGTCCACAAGGGACAAAAAACGACAAAAAACAAAACCGATTATCTACAATCAACACTAAAGAGTCCATATTTGAATGTACAAATATACTAGATCTTTCCAAAGCTTTTGGACTGATTTGGCCAACTACCTATTTTGCTTACGGATTGTTGACTAGCCTTAACATTGTTGGAAGCTTTAGGACTGATTTGGTCAACTCTACACAACTACATAGGTTGCTATCGGTTGCTAACTAGAGAGCGAGTTGCCATTGCAGATCGAGTTGACGATCCGATGACCATCTTAGCTTTTGTCATCTCTTTTTTCGAACATAGTCATTTGCTTACTTGATTAAAAATGTTATTAGCACAGTAATAAGCTTTAAATCCAACAAAAGGTATAATTAAAAACTTTTTCTTAAGAACATAGTACCGTACTTATAGTTTATCTTAGCTACCTATATATATATTATATATATATATTTATTAATATATATAGTCATGATCATATAGTCTTGTTCCAGTAACGATTCAATACTCTGCAATAAATAATGAAACATATTTTGTACGGGTGGCAATTTTTGGACGACCATACATTTATTTTATTTTACATTCTTCAAATTAAGTAGTAACAATGATCGTCACAATTTTCAGATTTTCTTTAAATTAAAGTGTATTAGTATATCATTGTCGAAGTTTACATCATCAATATTTAAATGTTTCAATGTCAAATGATGGCAAATACTATCAACTTGCGAAATTTCTTGAATTAGATTGTGTCACAATATTTAACTTTATTAATCAATGTTGCGAAATGGACAGCGTAATAATATTGGAAATGACTGTGAGGATAAAATGGACACGGGAATTTACGTGAAAAACCCTTTTTAACTTGGGGTAAAAAACCACGGGCGAGGTAGAAATTTATTACTAGGGTAAAAACAGGGGTTACAACCTCTCAATCTATAAAGGAGAAACACTCACTATCTCTCTTTATAGTTGGAGTAAATACCGAACAAATCTCTATTTTTTTTTTCTTCTTTCTCTTTCTTTCTCTCTCTATTTTACTTTGGCTCTTTGGTGTGATTTTTGTTCAATGCCTTGTAGCCTATTTATAGGCAAGACATCATACTAATACAAATATAATAATATTATTATTAGTAATAGAGTAGATAATAATAGAGTAGATAGATAGTTATGTAGAGTGGTAGAGTGGTAGAGTGGGTAAAATTACCCACTCCCCTAACAATCTACCACTTGAAGATTTGATTGAAGACCAATCAGATCTTCACACCATTCTTCTAGCTCGCATTTTCCTGTTACTTAGATTCTGTCAGTCCACAGGAGGAACGACACCATATAAACTTGTCCACAGGATTGCTTTGGTCATGGGAATTGATCTCTGTGAGTGTGCACTTTTCCATGTAATAAACTTCTTCCACTTGTTCACGAACAAAGTGGTATTGGACCCGGATGTGTTTGGTTCTTGAATGATATGCTGGATTCCTTGCAAGATGCAATGCACTCTGGCTATCACAATAGAGAATAATTTTCTCCTGTTTGTGGCCGAGTTCTTCCAGCAACATCTTCAACCATATTGCCTCTTTACTGGCTTGCGTAGCTGCGACATATTCTGCTTCCGTTGTTGACGTTACAACAATGGACTGCAGTTTTGAAACCCAGCTTACGGCTCCTCCAGCAAGATTGAACATATATCCGGTTGGGATCTGCTTTTATCAAGTTCACCTGCATAATCTGCATCAACAAAACCATAGACAGTAAAATCTGTATCTCCGTAACATAAGGCCAATCAGAGGTTCCCTTGATATATCTGAGAATCCTCTTAACAGCACTCCAGTGCTCTCGGACCAGGATTTGACATGTATCGGCTAACAACTCCCACTGCATGGGCAATGTCTGGTCTGGTACATATCATTGCGAACATTAGACTTCCAACCGCCGATGCATATGGTAGTCGAGACATCTCTATCCTCTCGTCTTCATCGGTAGGACACATTTCAGAGGATAGCTTAAAATTAGCAGCAAGAGGGGTAGATATTGGCTTACTATCTTGCATGTTGAACATTCGTAAGATTTTCTTCAAGTAATTCTTTTGGGGAAGCCAAATCTTCCGGTTGCTTCTGTCTCGAGATATTTGCACGCCAAGAATTTTGTTTGCTGGTCCCAAGTCCTTCATTTCGAATTCACTGGCTAGTTGAGTCTTTAAAGTTGCGATACGACCTTTGTGGGTCCTGCTACCAGCATATCGTCGACGTACAACAGCAACATGATGAAATCGTCATTGTCAAATCTCTTGAAATACGCACAAGGATCTGAGTATAGCCTGTTGTAGCCAAGACTCATTATGAAAGAATCAAATCTCTTGTACCAGCATCGAGGTGCTTGTTTGAGCCCGTAGAGAGATTTGATCAATCGGCAAACCAGATCTTCTTTTCCTTGTTCCTCGAACCTTCTGGTTGAAGCATATATATTTCTTCATCCAGGTCACCATGGAGAAATGTCGTCTTCACGTTCAGCTGCTCAAGATGCAAGTCAAATGTAGCAACCATTGACAAGACCACCCTGACTGTTGTAAGTCGAACCACCGGTGAGAAAATTTCGTTGAAGTCAATCCCTTCTTTCTGAGCATATCCTTTTACAACCCAGTCTAGCACGGTAGCGCTCTACCTGGTCATCACCATTCCGCTTGATTTTGTACACCCATTTGTTGCCAATGGGTTTCCTTTCTTGCGATAATGGCACCAACTCCCATGTCTTATTTTTATAGAGAGCTTCCATTTCCTCTTGCATCGCTGAAATCCACAGACTCGCATCTGAATTATTCAGTGCTTCTTGGAAAGTGGTTGGCTCTCCATCCTCCGTTAGAAAATAGTATGCAAGATTGCTCTCTATCTCATAATCTGAGTGCCAACTTGGCGGCCTACGCTCGCGTGATGACCGCAAGTGATCCGGTACTTCAGATTCGACTGGGTCGAGCACTTCGTGCGCCGGTTCATCTTCAGAAGAATTATATTGCTCCAATTTTCTCTTCATCGATGTAGTCTTTGTCACGCCTTTGAACTGTATCATTTTCAACTTGCTTTTGATCGTCATCCTCCAAGAAGATAACATCTCTGCTGATAATCACTTTGTGGTCAGTGAGATCCCACAAGCGATACCCCT
Organism: Craterostigma plantagineum; assembly: GCA_027422505.1. Taxonomy (NCBI): domain Eukaryota; kingdom Viridiplantae; phylum Streptophyta; class Magnoliopsida; order Lamiales; family Linderniaceae; genus Craterostigma; species Craterostigma plantagineum. The sequence continues at coordinate 39,266 of JAPQWV010003215.1, forward strand.
TTACTCCATCAGCATACCCCAAGAATAGGCATTTCCTGGACTTTGGATCCAACTTCGTTGTTTCTTGGTTGTGGTACATCGCGTACGTTGAACTTCCAATATATGGAGATCTGAATAATCTGCAGGTCCACCAGTCCACATTTCCATCGGTGTTCGCATCTCTATAGCAGTAGATGGAGCCCGATTCACCACATAACAGGCAGTACAGACCGCTTCCGCCCAGAACTTCTTTTCAGGCCCGCAGTTCTCAACATAGCCCTTGTTCTTTCCAACAGGGTCCTATTCAACCGCTCTGCCACTCCATTTTGTTGTGGAGTGTAAGCGTGGTGAACTGTCTTCTGATGCCCGCGCCTTTGCAGAATTCAGTGAATTCTTTGCCAGTATATTCCCCTCCATTATCTGACCGGAGACACTTGATTTTTCTGCCGGTTTGAAGTTCAACTTGCGCCTTGTATGTTTTGAAGATAGGAAATACTTCGTCCTTCTTCTTGATTGGATACACCCAGCATCTCCTGGAGTAGTTGTCTATGAATGATACGAAGTAGTTGGCTCCTCCCAGGGATGCGACCGGTGCTTGCCATACGTCAGAGTGGATCAATTCTAGAATTTCTTTGCTTCTAGAATTTGAAGTGGAGAACTTCAGGCGATGCTGCTTGCTCACAATACAATGCTCGCAGAATGGTAACGTCACCGTTGTGAGACCAGGAAGTAGATTCTTTTGCGCAAGAATTTTCATGCCTTGTTCAGACATATGACCAAGTTTCTTGTGCCAAGTCATTGTAGACTTTTCGCTTGAACTTGTTGTAGCAACAGATGCTTGCCCTGCTTGCAGAGTCTCTCCCTTCAGCGTGTATAGATTTGCAGCTATCTTTTCTCCCTTCATCACTACTAGTACTCCTTTGGATACCTTCATGATCTTGTTTTCCAATTCAATTTTGAAACCAAGATCATCCAATTGCCCCACAGACAACAGATTTTTCTTCAAGCCCTCCACATGTCGGACAGCATGGATGGTACGCACAGTGCCGTCATACATCTTTATTTGAACCGTGCCCCCCCCCGACAATTTTCAGCGCCTGGTCATTGCAGCTGTAGACATATCCTCCAAAGGTTGGCTCGTATTGATGAAACCATTCTTTCGAGAGGTCATGTGGAAAGTAGCTGCTGAGTCGATGAGCCACACATCATTGAATCTTCCCTTTTCAGCGATAGTGGTTGCGGCTTCACACACCAAGGCAATTCCATCGTCGGTAGTGTTGGCGGCGTTTCCTTGGCATTGGGATTTTTATTTAGAGCCCAACAATCTTTCTTCATATGACCTTTCTTGCCACAGTGGTAGCACTTTATAACCTTCTTATTTTTCATACAAGGCTTTGCCTTTTTGACTCCCACTTGGACCAGACTCTCCGGGTCTTGTCCGTTTTCGGCTCACATTTGGACCACGAGCTCCTGATCTTGCCCTCGTCACCGTCAACGCTTCCGCCTGTTGGGACATTATCAACTTGTCTTCTTTGTTATTGCGCCGACTTTCTTCTTCGAGAATCGCAGCTGCAATACTATCGAAGATAAGTTTTCCCGCAGCTTGGTTGTTGCTCAAGTTGATGACGAGTTGATCGTAGGAGTCTGGCAAGCTTTGCAGTAGAAGCTCAGCACGTTCACTTGGCTCTATTTTGTAGTGCAAGTCTCTTAGTTGAGAGAACAAAGTGTTCAACTTGTTGATGTGCTCGGTCACTGAAGAAGATTCTTCCATTCGTAGATGGTATAATTTTCTCTTCAAGAAAATTCGGCTGTGGAGTGACTTGACTTGATACAACTTCTCAAGATGGTCCCAGATTTCTTTCGCACTAGTTTTCTCTTCGACGCTTGATAATATTTCATCTGCTAATGTCAGGTGAATATTGGCGATGGCTCTCCCGTCTGTCTTATTCCATTTGACGTCACTTGTGATTGTTGTTGGTCTGCCAGTGATCGCCTCAAGACAATTTTCTTTGAGTAAAATTGCCTTTATCCTCATTTCCACAGTGAGTAGTTTCTCCCGTTGAATTTCTCAATTTCATTTTTAGCTGCCATTTTTCCCACGTCGCTATCGTCGGAGAAATTCGACAGTCCAGCCAAATAGTACTTATCAGATAATTTGCAGAAAGGGTAGCGACCAGCTTTCTAGACAAAATTACCCTTCTAAGTAAATTCCAGATGAGATCTGGTGGGGTCACTATGTGTCCCGCTTGGCACCAGCCACCTAGACAGAAATTACTTACACAGTCTATAGCCACGACTTGCCAAAAAACTCTTCCGTAACGATAAACCTTTTCGATATCCTTTCTGATGTGGAAGATCAGACAAAGCTGCAACCACATAGCATAATCGGAATATCAATCAGGACTGGCTCTGATACCACTTGTTGCGAAATGGACAGCGTAATAATATTGGAAATGACTGTGAGGATAAAATGGACACGGGAATTTACGTGCAAAACCACTTTTTAACTTGGGGTAAAAAATCACGGGCGAGTTAGAAATTTATTACTAGGGTAAAAACAGGGGTTACAACCTCTCAATCTATAAAGGAAACACTCACTATCTCTCTTTATAGTTGGAGTAATACCAAACAAACCCTCTATTTTTTTTTCTCTTCTTTCTCTTTCTTTCTCTCTCTTTTTACTTTGGCTCTTTGGTGTGATTTTTGTTCAATGCCTTGTAGCCTATTTATAGGCAAGGCATCATACTAATACAAATATAATAATATTATTATTAGTAATAGAGTAGAAATAATATAGTAGATAGATAGTTATGTAGAGTGCTAGAGTGGGTAAAATTACCCACTCCCCTAACAATCAAGATATTTATGCTACATAAATCACTCCAGTTTGACTTGTTTCTGTATATTTACATATGTCCATCTGTTGAACAAAGGCAAAATACAAAAACAAAGGGAATTACTATTCACCGCCCCTTATTACTTGTTACCGCCCCCTAAAGGACTTGAAAAAGATGCTTTTGCCCTTATGATATTTAAATTAATTTAAAAAGAAAAAACTAACTAATATATAATTTTGGTACGAAATACTGAAAAAATTCGAACGATCGAATTATACGGAAAAAAAATTCGATTTAACATTTTTGGACCGATCGATATTTTCGGCCCTGCAGTGCACGGGCCGAACGAATTTTCGGCGGGCTGTGTGCTGGCCGATCGACATTTTCGGCCCGCACAGGCCCGACCGAAATTTCGGCTCGGCCCGCACAGGCCAGGCCGAAAATTCAGTTCGGCCCGCACAGGCCCGGCCGAATTTTAGTTCGACCCGTGCACAGCCCGGTCGAAAAATTTCGTTCGACCGTATTTTTATTTATTTTTAATAACGACGTGAATAAAAGTTAAAACCGGAGCAAAACGTGGTCAGGCCCACTGTTCTCGGCCGACATTCGTGTGCGCGGGTCGCGCGCTCGCACACAAGTCGGCCTGATTTGCACCCCCTGCGCGCGCACGCGAGCGACTTACATGTGGCATAATATTAGCTATTTAATTTAACTAATAAAATTCACATCTATTATAAGATGGGTGAAACCATGTTGTTTTTTCCAATGTGGGACAACAACTCTTCACTTTAAATTCCCTCCAATTAATTTACATTCACAAGCCTAAAATAAAGCCCATGTCTCTCAACTTAATATCCCTCCAATTTGGGCATTCACAAGCCCAAATTGGAGGGAATATTAAGTTGAGAGACTAGGGCTTTATTTTGGGCGTGTGAATGTGAATTAATTGGAGGGAATTTAAAGTGAAGAGTTGTATTGTTTTTCTAAAAAAAAATAAGCAGTCAAACTGCAATTTTGGCCCCTTGTAGAGGCGGCCGAACTGAGATTTCGGCCCTGCATGAGTGGGCCGAAATCAGATTTCGGCCACTGCTGCTCCGGCCAAAACAGAATTTCGGCCGGAACAGCTAATGCCGAAACATGATTTCGGCCCACACAGGACCGGCCGAACAATAATTTCGGCCCTACTGTTCAGGGCCAAAAATTTTTTTCGGCCCCCACATGGTGCGGCCGAAATTATATTTCGGCCTGTCCTATGGGGGCTGAAATTGTGTTTCGGCTGAGCCGAATTTTCCAAGCTAATCCGATCGATGTTCGATAATTCATCTACATACGAACGAATTTTACGAGAATTTGCTTACCAGTCGTAGCAATAGACCCTTTCCTTTGCCCTGTCCCTTTACCCTGTCGTCGATCCATTGCGATTTGAGTTTTTTTTGTTATGTTTGAGTCTGATTTGAATGTGTGATTGTGATATGGAAACTGTTGTATGGAAAAGGACTTTAATAGAAATTTATATTCAAAAGGGCAAAATGGTCTTTTTCAGCCCTTTAGAGGGCGGTGACTAGGAAAATGGGGGCGGTGAATAGTAATTCAGAAAACAAACTCAATATGTTGCACTAAACAAGCAATGACAAATATTACACAATGCCCTCTTAATTTCTGTCAAATTTACAATCTTCTTCCTTTAAGCCTTTCACAATACCAAAAGTAGGGGTGAGCAAAAATATCCGGAAATTGGATTCCGATCCGGTATTCGGTTTTCAAAATCAGAAAAAATGGATATCAATTTTAAACCGGATCGGACACAGATAGTGGTTTGTCTAAAATTCGGATATCCGGTATCCGATTTTATATTTAAAAAATAATAAAAAATAGCCCAAAAAGAAAAATGAGGGTCCAAAAAGGGAAACAAATCCTCAAACTAGACTATTTAAAATTATATTATTTTATAATTGCAAAAAACTTTGTTAGAGAACTGAATATAAAACATAAAATCATCGTAATGTGAATTTGTG